>ML242323.1:92717-114283 GCA_005239495.1 Nicotiana undulata
TTCCACGATAGGCGCCATCACGGCCTGATTAGGATTTGGGGTCGTGACAAGTTGGTATCAGAGCACTAGGTTACATAGGACTCAACGGTCATGAGCAGGTTTAGTAGAGTCTTGCGGATCGGTACGGAGACGTCTGTACTTATCTTCGAGAGGCTGCAGAACTTTTAGGAAACATCTCTATTTTCTTGAACTCTTTCGTGCCAATCTATTGATTCTTGAAATCTAAACTTACGTTGTTTCATTCTCTCACAGATGGTGAGGACACGCAATACCGATCAGGGTAACCAGGCACCAGCCAGACCCACAAGGGGTCGAGGCCGAGGTAGAGGTAGGGGACCAGCTCAGGCAGCAGCCGGGATGGTATCACAGGATCCCCCTATCGTTCAGGATCAGGTTCCCGCCGATGGTGCTCCAGCAGGATAGGATCAGACACCGGCAGTGCCTATCGTTATTCCGGGTCTTCAGGAGACCCTGGCTCAGATATTAACTGTGTGTTCCAGTTTGGCTCAGGCAGTTGCTATGTCTACTACTGCCACTGCAGCTCAGGTTGGGAGGGGGGGGGGGGAAATCAGACTTCAGCTGCCCGTACACCTGAGCAGGTTGTACGGGATATCCAGGCACCAGGAGCATCCCCAGTTCAGCCAGTTGCTCCAGCTCAGGAGTTTGTGGTCACTGATATGCCTGAGGATGAGCTGCGTAGGTTAGAAAGGTTCAGCAGACTTAAGCCTCTGACTTTTAGTGGCGCAGAGGGTGAGGATGCCCAAGGTTTTCTTGATAAATGCCAGAGGATACTGCGTACTGCGGGTATTTTGGAGACCAGCGTGGTCTCGTTTGTTACATTTCAGTTTGCGGGTGCTGCTTTTACTTGGTGGGAGTCATTTGAGAGGCGTAGGCCGGTTGATTCAGCACCTCTCACCTGGCAGCAGTTCTCCACGATCTTTTTGGAGAAATATGTTCCTCAGTCCCACAGAGAGGAGCAGCGTAGGCAGTTTGAGCAGCTGCGCCAGGGAGAATTATCAGTCACCCAGTACGAGATGAGGTTTTTTGAGTTAGCCAGGCATGCTTCTGAGATTGTCCCTACTGACAGGGAGAGGACTAGGAAGTTTGTAGATTGTCTCTCGTATCAGCTTCAGATTTTGATGACCAGAGAGAGGGTGTCTGGGGTCACATTTGAGCAGGTTATTGATATTGCTCGGGATATTGAGTCGGTTCATAGGCAGGATCATGAGGAAAGAGATGTCAAGAGGCCTCAGGGATCAGGAAATTTTAGTGGTGCCCCTTCCAGAGGGCAATTTCAGCCTAACATGGGTCGTTCATTTAGACTTCCACAGTCAGTTCGCCCAGCATACAGTGGTGTATCGTCGGAGCAGGGTCCTCGCAATGCTCATCAAGGAAGTTCATCTTTTAGTGCCCTTCCAGCTCAGAGCTCTGCCTGAGCATCATCTCATCAGGGCTCTTCTATGCATGGTTCGTCTGGTAGTTATCATAGGGGTGGAGGTTTTCGTTTGTTTTCCCCAGCTATAGGTAATTGTTACGAGTGTGGAGAGCCCGGACATGGGTGGAGGCAATGTCCCCGTCATTTTGGTAGTTCGTCTCAGCAGAGGGTTCAGCCCTCAGCTTCTACCCCAATCGTATCACCACCTACCTAGGCAGCTAGGGGTGGTGGTCAGGCAGGTAGAGGCCGTCCTAGAGGGGAAGGTCGAGCAGGTGGAGGCCAGCCACGTATTTATGCACTTCCGGCTAGGCCTGATGCTATGGCGTCAGATGCAGTGATTACAGGTACTATTTCAGTTTGTCACAGTGATGCTTTGGCTTTATTTGACCTTGGTTCCACGTACTCTTATGTCTCATCCTATTTTGCTCATTTTCTGAATATGCCTCGTAAGTCTCTAGTTACTTCTGTTCATGTTTCGACTCCAGTGAGTGATACTATTGTTGTAGACCGTGTGTATTGGTCGTGTCTTATATCTATTGGGGGTCTGGAGACCCGAGTGGACTTGATGTTACTGAGTATGGTAGATTTTGATGTAATTATGGGCATGGACTGGTTATCCCCATGTCATGCTATTATTGATTGTCACGCTAAGACCGTTACCTTAGCTATGCCCGGAGTTCCGAGAGTTGAGTGGAGGGGGTCTATAGAGCATGTGCCTAGCAGAGTGATTTCTTACTCAGCGTATGGTTGAGAAAGGGTGTGAATCTTATCTTGCGTTTGTGAGGGATGTTAGTAGTGAGACTCCATCTGTTGATTCTGTTCCCATAGTCCGTGATTTTCCGGATGTATTTCCTGCAAACCTGCCAGGCATGCCACCTGATAGGGATATTGATTTTGGCATTGACCTAGTGCCAGATACTCACCCTATCTCTATTCCACCTTACCGTATGGCACCAACAGAGCTGAAAGAATTAAAAGAGCAGCTTCAGGAACTCTTAGATAAGGGGTTCATCCGGCCTAGTATATCGCCTTGGGGTGCGCCGGTGTTGTTTGTGAAAAAGAAGGATGGTTCGATGCGTGTGTGTATTGACTACAGACAGCTGAATAAGGTTACAGTGAAGAATCGTTATCTGTTGCCTCGTATTGATGACTTATTTGACCAGCTTCAGGGAGCTAAGGTATTCTCCAAGATCGACTTGAGGTCGGGGTATCATCAGTTGAAAATTCGGGATTCTGATATCCCGAAAATGGCTTTCAGGACCAGATACGGTCATTATGAGTTTTTGGTTATGTCATTTGGCTGACCAATGCCCCAGCAGTGTTCATGCAATTGATGAACATCGTATTTCAGCCCTATCTTGATACTTTCGTTATCGTATTCATTGATGACATCCTGGTTTATTCTCGTAGCCAGGAAGAGCATGCTCAACACTTGAGAATCGTGTTGCAGAGATTGAGGGACGAGAAGCTTTATGCAAAATTCTCTAAGTGTGAGTTTTGTCTTGGTTCAGTAGCTTTCTTGGGGCACATGGTGTCTAGTGAGGGTATTCAGGTCGATCCAAAGAAGATTGAGGCGGTGCAGAGTTGGCCTAGATCGTCTTCGGCTACAGAGATTCGGAGTTTCCTTTGTCTTGCGGGTTACTACCGCCGCTTCGTGGAAGGATTTTCTTCTATTGCTTCACCTCTAACCAAATTGACCCAGAAGGGTGTCCTATTCAGATGGTCCGATGAATGTGAGGAGAGCTTTCAGAAGCTCAAGTCAGCTTTGACCACAGCTCCGGTATTAGTGTTGCCTACTGGTTCGGGTTCTTATACGGTTTATTGTGATGCTTCTAGAGTGGGCTTGGGAGCGGTGTTGATGCAGGACAGTAGGGTGATTGCCTACGCGTCGAGGCAGTTGAAGGTACACGAGAAGAATTACCCAGTGCACGATCTTGAGTTAGCTGCCATTGTTCATGCCTTAAAGATTTGGCGACATTATTTGTATGGAGTGCAGTGTGAGATTTTCACCGACCATCGTAGCTTACAGTATCTGCTAAGGCAGAAGGACTTGAATTTGCGACAGAGGAGATGGTTGGAGCTTCTCAAGGATTATGATTTAACTATCTTGTATCATCCGGGCAAGGCCAATGTGGTGGCCGATGCCTTGAGTCGCAGAGCCGAGAGTTTGGGGAGTCTGTCTTATCTTTCAGCCGCAGAGCGACCTTTAGCCCTTGATGTTCAGGCTTTAGCGAGTCAGTTAGTGAGATTGGATTTGTCAGATCCTCCACAGGTGGTAGCTAGCATGGCTTCTCGGTCTTCTTTATTTGACCAGATTAAGGCGAGATAATATGATGACTGGCACTCATTAGTTCTTCAGGATAGAGTTCGTCGGGGTGATGCCAGAGATGTAACTATTGGTGATGATGGAGTTATGAGAATGCAGGGCCGTATTTGTGTGCCCAACGTGGATGGTATTCGAGAGTTGGTATTAGCAGAGGCTCAAAGTTCGCGATATTCCATTCATCCAGGTGCCGCGAAGATGTATCAGGATCTGAAACAACAGTATCGGTGGAGACGGATGAAGAGAGATATTGTTGAGTATGTAGCATGGTGTCTCAACTGCCAGCAGGTCAAGTATGAGTACCAGAGACCAGGTGGTTTGCTTCAGAGGTAAGATATTCCAGAGTGGAAATGGGAGAGAATTACTATGGACTTCGTAGTTGGGCTTCCACGGACTTTGAAGGGTTTTGATGCTATTTGGGTCATTGTGGATAGATTGACCAAGTCCGCGCATTTCATTCCTGTCAGTACCATTGATACTTCAGAGCGGTTAGCTGGTATTTACATTAAGGAGATTGTACGATTGCATAGAGTTCCGGTTTCTATTATTTCTGACAGAGGTACTCAGTTCACATATCAGTTTTGGAGAGCCATACAGAAAGGTATGGGTACTGATGTAGAGTTGAGCACTGCATTTCACCCTCAGACCGACGGGCAGTCGAAACGGACTATTCAGATATTGGAGGATATGTTACGGGCTTGCGTGATTGATTTTTGTGGTCCATGGGATCAGTTTCTGCCATTAGCCGGAGTTTGCATATAATAACAACTATCAGTCTAGTATTCAAATGGCCCCGTATGAAGCTTTATATGGTAGGAGGTGTAGATCTCCGGTTGGCTGGTTCAAGCCTGGTGAGGCTAAGTTATTGGGCACGGATTTAATTCAGGATGCATTGGAAAAGGTGAAGTTGATTCAGGAGCGACTTCACACGGCGCAGTCTAGACAGAAGAGTTATGCAGACCGGAAGGTTCGGGATGTGTCATTTATGGAAGGCGAGAAGGTACTGCTAAAAGTATCTCCCATGAAAGGTGTTATGAGGTTCGGAAAGAGAGGGAAGCTGAGTCCTCGGTTTATTGGTCCTTTTGAGGTACTTCAGAAGGTTGGGGAGGCGGCTTATAGACTTGCCTTGCCAGCCAGCTTGTCAAGTGTTCATCCGGTGTTTCATGTGTCGATGCTCATGAAATATGTTGGTGATCCGTCTCATGTGTTAGACTTCAGCACGGTTCAGCTCGAGGGTGATATGTCATACGAGGTTGAGCCAGTAGCAATTTTAGCTCGTGAGGTCAGAAAGCTGAGATCTAAGGAGATAGCATCAATGAAGGTGCAGTGGAGAGGCCAGCCAGTAGAGGGAGCTACTTGGGAGACCGAGCGGGAAATGCAGAGCAAGTACCCCCATTTGTTTGAGACTCCAGGTATGTTTCTAGACTCGTTCGAGGACGAACGTTCGTTTAAGAGGGGGAGAATGTAACGACACAGTCCGTTGTTACGTGAAACCTGCATTATAACTGTTGTTATTGACTCGTTATAGATTGGTTTTTCTATTCTTAATGTGTTAGAGTTGATAGGCTTGAAATCGAAATAGTTAAATGATAACTCAGGCACTTAATCCTTAAAAACCGCCTTAAATTGGGAAAAGTCAACTAAGAGTTGACTTATTGGTAAACGACCTCGGAATGCGGATTTTATGGCTCGGATAGCTTCGTTAGGTTATTTGGGACTTAGGAGTGTGTTCAGAATATTTTTGGAATGCCCGGTGAAGAATTAGGCTTGAATTGGCGAAGTTGGTATTTTGGCGAATTCCGGTTGATAGGGGAGATTTTGATCCAAGGGTCGGAATGGGATTCAATTGGAATTCGTTCCTTAAGCATGTGTTGATGATAAAAATCTGAACTTGGTAGATTTGGAGCCTTCAGAGGTTGATTCGCGAGGCAAGCGTGTTGCGGAATAGTTTTCGGGCTAGTTTCAAGGTAAGTAATGTCTTGAAATCCTGTCCTGAGGGTATGAAACCCCGGACTATGCACCCTTTCACGGGTTTTGACTGGAAAGATTGAAACTTTGGAAATATCTTCCATATTTAGTCGACTATTGAGTTGCGAAATCGATTTTAAGCTTATGCTTAATTAGTATTTATATATTATGATATGTTTTGGGCTGTAAGCCGTGTTTGGGGCCTAGTGCCGATCTGTTTACCTTTTGGGGGACTGTTTTACTGTGTTTCATCACATGATATGTTGTGATTTACACTCAGTCTTTTCCTGATAAATTGTTTTGACACTCAGAGTATTTTGATACTATTTATTGAAAAATGAAACACTGTTTTGGGTCGAGAACCCGGTTTGTTTATGGCCTAAGGGCTAACTGAGAGTGTCTGACTGAGTGATGTGAGGAGGCTTCCAGACCTTATGAGTGTTGTGAGAGGCTTCCAGGCCTTATGAGTGATGTGAGGAGGCTTCCAAGCCTTATGAGTGATGTGAGGAGGCTTCCAGGCCTTATGAGTGATGTGAGGAGGCTTCCAGGCCTCAGAGAGATGAGAAGGCTTCCAGGCCTTATGTTATTATTGCGCTTGGGCTGTAGGAGCCCCTCCAGAGTCTGTAACACACCCCCAGTGAGCGCCGCTACCGAATGAGTGATGATGATTGCCCGCAGGGCTGATATTGAGTGATGATTGATACTGAGTGATTGAGGGAATGCCTGAGGGCACAGGTTATGAGAAATGATTTTGGCCCGAGGGGCACTTGTATGATATTCTTACTATGTTTTCGAACTATAAATTACTTCGTTTTTGAAATGGTTTTACGGAGAATTTTATTGAGATATACTGATATTGCACTTGTTTTCAAAGGATTTCTGGAAACTGATTTCGAGTTTATAAATTGTTGAATACTACTTGGTGACTTGGTGTTTTTTTTTACTGGTTTTGTGGAATTGTGTATTTGTTCTGTGTGTTTATATTTCTCAGACTGTGATTTCTTTTCATTACTACTGAGTTGGCGTACTCATAAAGACTCCCTGTGCCTCTGTGCACAGATCCAGGTACTAGTTCGCAGCAGTAGCTGAAGCAGGTTCGATAACAGCATTTACGGGATTTCGAGGTAGCTGTCCAGCGTCCACAGCTTCTCCATTTTCCTTCCTTATTTAGTTTTAGTATTTGATTCAGAGACATATAGTATAGTTTTAGCAGAGTTGAATTTATTTATTCTTAGATGCTCATGACTATTGACTCCTGTTCTTGGGAGGTTGTTTAGGCTAATATGGGAACGCTAATACCTAATTATATTATTTGATGTTATGGTTGCTTGCTTATTATTTAATTGTGAACTATTATAATTGAACGAAAGCGTAGTAAGGTGATGGTCGTCTAGCCTAGTTCCACGATAGGCGCCATCACGGCCTGGTTAGGATTTGTGGTCGTGACAACCATAAAATACGCATTTCAAGGTCGTTTACCAATAAGTCAACTCTCAGTTGACTTTTCTCATCTTAAGGCCATTCTTAAGGACTAAGTGACTAAATCATCACTGCAACCATTCCGATTCCAAGCCTACCAACTCTCACACATCAATAACAGTATATCCAATCCATAACAAGTCAATAACAAGAATTTTAATGCAAGTTTTACGTAATGACAGACCAGGTCGTTACAATGTTATAAGTCTGAAAGAAGACACAATTATTACCGTGAAGGTATCAACGGATGTGGGTGTGACAATAGATGAAATTATCATCGTCATCATTATGGTAATGAGTATAATAAGAATTCTCAAAATAATCCTTCATTATATGAAAGTAATATTTGTCATTGATTTGACATGAAATTTCGTAAAGCACATACAGATGACTATGATCCATTCATGATGTGAATGTGATAACATGTGACTTATGAATACATATTCATTCTTGAAAAAAATAGAACATTCTAATGGTTTTAAATATACCACACGCACCTCTAGAAAAAGGTTTGAGATGAAATAAGAAAATAACTTCATTACTATGGCATGAATGATCAACGATCACGTACCTATTGTGATTATGCCAAAATATTATGGCAATATTATTATTGCAGGGTAAATGTAATAGAAGCAGCATATCTTGCCTATAATGATTTTGACCATGACCATAATGGTAAAACTTTCTCCGGATAACGGGGGTGCGCGCCTGAATGGACACCAGATGCACCTGCCTCAGATCCTGCGCGATTAGTGCAGAAGTGTAGCATGAGTACATAAACAACATGTACCCAGTAAGTATCCAGTCTTACCTCAAAGAAGTAGTGACGAGGAGTCGACATCGACACTTACTATGGGCCAAGAAATAAAATACAAAAATTCTAAATAGGCATAGAATAAGTGAACAATAATAATAACACAATAGCAAGCAGTGAATAAATGATTCTTTAATTGATAGTAAATTCCAAAATCTCCAACTACCACTTACTAGTTCCAAATCAATTTCGGTCATTAAATAATTGTAACTTCTCAAGCCATAAAATAATATCAAGGGTAATCGAGCTTCGAGTATTATCACGCGCGATTTATAACGAGGTCGTACGGTCCGATCCAAATACTGTATGCACTGCGGAGGGTCGAACGCCACAAAAATAGATGCATCTATTATACTTCTGAGGCGAATATCCCGCTCCAATGACAGTAGAGAAGTATAGCTCGCTCGTAGAAGTACTTGTGACGCGAGAGGACATGGATTTCTCAGAGTTATTATGTATTTCCTCAATTCTTCCCAGAATTAAGAAATAAATATAAAATTTGCAACTTTACAATTCCTAGCCTTAGCTCTATTAAAAAACAATTAATATGCATAATAAACACAACGGTACAATTAAGGCATGATGTAGATCTAAGACTACCCGGACATATCATGGAATATAGCAGTGCGTAAAACAAGATACACCTAGGGGTGAGTTCTCTCTTACAAGGTTAGGCAAGAGACTTACCTCGTCTGAAATCTCGCTTTTCAGCCCACGAATTCACTCTAAAGTCTCAACTTGGTGTCGAACGATCCGAAGCTAGCCAAATATTATATAAATCAATCAATATATACTCACTACTTCGCGATTTAGCTATTAGAGTAATTAGCCAACCCAAATTGGAAGATCCTTAAATTCACCTCGGGCCCACGTGTCCGGATTTAGAAAATATTTGAAGATAAATGTTACCCATAACCTCACGAGCTCAAATATATAATTTCACCAAATTCTATAATCATTTTTTGTGGTTAAATCCCATTTTTATCAAAACAGGGATTTTTGTAACTAAACCCACAATTTCTACAATTTATGTGTTAAGAATCTACCCAAAAATGAATGTATTAAACTCATCTTGTATACAAATTACTTACCTCAAAGTGCTAGGTGAAAACCCCTCTTTAAGAGCTCCAAAATCGTCAAAAAGTGGAAAAAATGAACCAAATAGCCTAAGTCCCGACATTAAATGAACCTCACGACCCCAACGATCTTTTCTTCTGCGGGTCCTGGGGCGCACCTGCAACACCCCACCTGCGAAAAATCCATCGCATGTACGGTCCTAGCCCAGGCTGTCTCTTTCGCTTCTGGGGATGGGCTCCCGCTTCTGCGGAAGACCTGTCGCACCTGTGACCCAGGCCTGACCGGCATCCATGTCGCATCTGCGACCCTATCATCGCAGGAGCAAAGCCGCTTCTATGGAACTCCCTTCGCTTCTGCGGGCCACTGACCACCAATCTAAAAGCTTGCACCTGCAACCAAAAACTCGCAAGTGCGGACGCACTAGAACTGGTGCACCAATAGTCCTTCATGAAAATATCGAGTCTAATTCCAATTTGTTTCGCATCCGGGGCCCCCGGGACCCATACAATAACACTCACACATCTAACAACATAATTCCGCTCGCGTGATCAAAGCACCAAAATAACATCTAGAAATACAAATCGGACGCCAAAACACATGAATCAAATTATGAAACTCAAAAACTTCTAGAAACACTTCCACGCGTATGATTCCTATTAAATCAACTTGAGATGACGCCAAATTTTGTGTGCAAGTCACAAATAATCATACGGAGCTATTCCCAGGCTCGGAATCCCAAGCGGACCTTGATAATACCAAAACCTACTTCAAACCAAATTTAAAGAACTTGAAAACCTTCAATGCACTAAATTTCAATATTAAGAACGCGCGGGTCATTCGAAACCCAATCCGATCATACGCCCAAGTCAGAAATCATCATATGAACCTATTGGGACCATCAAATCCCGGTTTTGAGGTCGTTTAATAAATAATACTGACCCAAGTCAAACGTAAATATTTTAAGCTAATATTAAGGCACTAAGTGTTCCGATTTCAACCCGAACCCTTCCAAACCCGAACTAAGCATCCCTGTAAGTCATAACAGTAAAAGCACATACATGGAGTCTTATTTAGGGGAATGAGGATCTATAAAGCAAAACGACCGACCGGGTTGTTACACGGAATGTTTATTTTTTAATGTTGGAAGAGGAGTTTAATTTTTGAGAAATTGGGGGGGATAAAAATAATTTTCTAGCTAAGATTAAGTGATAAAGGTACACAAAACCGACATGCGTCATGTTTTTATTAATTTGGTGTGAATATAATTTTCTAATAAAATTATAGGAGGGTGTGGAGGTCGAGGATTAAGGTAGAAGATTAGTAGGTAGTTTATAGTTATTTACCGATAGTCTTAGTAGCATGCATGTCCCTTCATATTCTTAGATTTTTATTACGTTATGTGGTTTTGTTCGCCTCAGATATTGTATTCCCTGTTGCTATTATTTGGTACTACTTATCCTTTATTTCTCCCTTTTCTTTTCTCTTCCATCTTTCTTCCTTCCTTGCTTTCCTCTTCTTCTTCTTGCCCTTCCTGAGCTGAGGGTCTATTGGAAACAGCCTCTCTACCTGCATTAGGTAGGGGTAAGGTCTGCGTACAGACTACCCTCCCCAGACCCCACCTTTTGGATCAAACTGGGTTTGTTGTTGTATTGTGTTCAAGAAAAATCTATTTGATACCTTTTTGCTGAAACTTTGAACACGAACTTCGCCAATTCAAGCGTTATGTCGCAAATAAGAGATGAAATCTACGAAACAAACTACAATTATAAAATTCTTCCATCAATCTTGAAAGAATTATTTTTCTAGGTATCTTTAAAATGTTTGGCTTAAGTTTAAATCTTCATATGTTTCGTATGAATTTATTAATAATGTATTAGCTTTCTTCAATATTTAACTAGTGAAATATGCATTTTTTTTAGATTTTAAATTTGAATAATTTTTTTATCTTTTATATGTAAATTAAAAAAGGAAAAATAATTGATTTCTGGATAATATTTAGCTATAACAAGTAAAAAATATTTAAACGTCACGTGCTATAATATCACATCTGGATCCGCACGAACAACTCACGTGCTATGGTATCAATATTTGGATCCGCATGGACAACTCACGTGCTATAGTACAATACCTCACAAGCAGGCCCTCGACCTCACTCAGTCATGTACCTCTCTAGCCTCACAGACTCAATAAAGAAGGGTAAGCAACCCAAATCAAAGTATTACAGTGTATCAGCAAGAAGATAACAGAGACTGAGGTAAACATGTACAAGAATCACTATGACTAAGTATAATTACTGTGAGCAGGGATAAAGCCTAAGCATGATCACTAACATGAAAGCAGTCAAGTTCTAGAAGACAGGAAAGCACATAAACACAAATAAAGGTTGTTAGGCTTCACAGCCACGCGGGACGGACCAAGTCTCAATCCCTCACGGTGTACACCCATACGCCCATCACCTAGCATGGGTGTCACCTCCAAACAGTCACATGATACCAAATCTCCGGGTTTCATACCCTCAAAACCAGATTTAAAACTATTACTTACCTTAACAACGTAGAAATCCTACTCCGGGATGCTCTTTCCCCTCGACTCGGCCTCCAAAAGCTTGAAAATCTATTCACAACCAGTACAATACCATCAATATACGCTAATGGAATAAATTCCACAAGAAACACTATCAAATTAGACCAAAATTCCGAAATTGGCTAAAACCCGACTCCAAAATCCCATGTCTCGAAATCCGAAAAAATTACAAAACTAGAAATCTCATTCACTCACGAGTCTAACCATACCAAATTTATCAAAATCCAACACCATTTGGACCCTCAAATCCTCACATCAAACTCTCCTAAATCCCAAGCCCTAACCCCTCATTTTCACTAATTACATGATTAAACACGGGAAATCACCCTAAACGTATTAAGGCTCAAGCAGTTTACCTCACTGATATCCCCTTGAATCCCTCTTCAAAATCACTCCCAAAAGCTTCAAAACAGACTAAAAATGGTGAAGAATAGACCAAATTCGCGAAGTGTGCAATTTATACTTTCTGCCTAGGCTTTTCACACATGCGACCTATTTTCCACGCCTGCGGGACCGCACTTGCGGTCAATACCATCGCACATGGGAATTTCACTTAACTCCCCAACTTCCGCACCTGCGCCCAGGTCTCGCACTTGCGGGCTCGCAGGTGCAGCCAAGCCTTCGCACCTGCACTCCAGCCTCAGCCTCAGCCTCTGTTTCTCCGCATCTGCGCTCAACCACTCTGCGCCTGCAATCTCGCACCTCCAACTCCCCTTCTACAAGTGCAGAAAACACCAAAAGTAATAAAAATCAGCAGAAACCAGCTATCTCCCAACACCAAAATCAATGCGTTAACCACCCGAAACACACCCGATGCCCTCGAAACCCCAACCAACAATACCAACAAGTCACATATCAACATACAAACTTAGTGGAACCCTCGGGACAATCATAAAAACATCAAAAACCAATTTAACCTCGGATTCAAGCCTAAGAACTACTAAACTTCTAAATTCCGCAAACGACGCTGAAACCTACCAAACTACGTCCGAATAACCTCAAATTTTGCACACACGTCACAACTGACAGTACAAACCTACTCCGACTTTCGGAATTCTATTCCGACCCCGATATCAAACTTTCCACTGCCAACCAAAAATCTCCAAATTTCCAATTTTGCCAATTCAAGCCTAATTCTACCAATGAACTCCAAATTACTTACCGGACACGTTCCTAAGTCCAAAATCACCTAACGGAGCTAAATGAACCATAAAAATCCAAATCTGAGATCATTCACACATAAGTCAACATCCGGTTGAGATTCTAACTTAAGCTTCCTAATAAGAGACTAAGTGTTTCATTCCACTTCAAAACTACTCCGAACCCGAACCAACCAACCCGATACCAATATAGGTGAATAACACATAAAGAAGTAGAAATGGGGGAAACGGGGTTATAACTCTCGGAACCACTGGTTCGGTCATTACATCCTCCCCCTCTCAAACAAATGTTCTTCCTCGAACGAGTCTAGAAACATACTAGAGTCTCAAATAGGTGTGGATATTTGCTCCGCATCTCCCGCTCAGCCTCTCAGGTGGCCTCCTCCACGGACTGACCTCTCCACTGCACCTTCACTGAATCTATGTCCTTTGACCTCAACTTTCGGACCTGCCAATCCAAAATAGCCATTGGCTCCACATCATAAGTCATATCACCCTCCAATTGAACAGTGCTAAAGTCCAAGACATGGGATGGATCACCCACATAGCTGAAGTCCAAGACATGGGATGGATCACCCACATAGCTGAATTCCAAGACAAGGGATGGATCACCCACATATTTCTGGAGCATGGAAACATGAAACACCGGGTGCACACTCGACAAACTGGGTGGCAAGGAGAGCTTATAAGCCACATCCCCTATCATCTGAAGCGCCTCATAAGGCTCAATGAACCAGGGGCTCAACTTTCCCCCTTACCATACCTCATAACACCCTTAATGGGTTATACCTTCACCAAAACCTTCTCCACACCCATAAAAGACACAACTGACCTTCCTGTCCGCATAGATCTTCTACCTAGATTGCGACACGCGAAGCCGCTCATGAATCAACTTCACCTTATCTAATGCATCCTGGACCAAGTCTGTACCCAAAATCCTAGCCTCGCCCGGCTCAAACCATCCAACCCGAGATCTACACCTCCTCCCATATAAAGCCTCGTACGGAGCCATCTGAATACTCGATTGATAACTATTGTTATATGCAAACTCCGCGAGAGGCAAAAACGTCAATGACACAAGCGCACAATATGTCCTCCAATATCAAAATAGTGCACTCGGACTGTCCGTCCGTCTGAGGGTGAAAAGTTGTGCTCAACTCAACCTGAGTACCAAACCATCGTTGCACGGCCTCCAAAACTACGATGTAAACTGAGTACCTCTATCTGAAATAATAGAAACTGGGACAATATGCAGGCGAACAACCTCTCGGATATAAATCTCAGCCAACCGCTCTGAAGTGTAAGTATTACCAATAAGAATGAAGTACGCAGACTTGGCCGTCTGATCCACAATAACCCAAATAACATCGAACTTCCTCGAAGTCCGTGGAAGCCCAACTACAAAGTCCATGGTGATCCTCTCCCACTTCCACCCCGAAATATCTAACCTCTGAAGCAAGCCACCAGGTCTCTAATGCTCATACTTAACATGCTGACAGTTGAGACACCGAGCTAAAAACCCAACTATATCCTTTTTCATCCACCTTCATCAATGGTGTTGTCTCAAATCCAATCCCGATACATATTCTCGGCACCCGGATGGATGGAATACCGTGAGATGTGGTCCTCCTCAATAATCAACTCCTGAAGCCCATATACATTAGTCACACATATCCGACCCTGCAACCTCAACACACCATCATCACCAATAGCCACATCCCTAGTATCACCTCGCCAGACCCTTTCCAGAAGAACGAGCTAGTGGGGGTCATCATACCGACGCTCCCTGATACGGTCATAAAGAGAAGATCTGGAGACCACGCAAACCAATACCCGACTAGGCTCCGAAATATCCTATCTCACAAGCTGGCCCGCTAAGGCCTGAACATCCAATGCCAAACGTCTCTCTGATGCAGGAAGATATGATAAACTCTCCGCCCGGTGACTCAAAGCATCGGCCACCACATTGGATTTCCTCGGATGGTATAAAATAGTGATATCATAGTCCTTAAGAAGCTCCAACCATCTCCGCTGACGCAAATTAAGGTCTTTCTGCTTAAACGGATGTTGCGGACTCTGGTGATCAGTATAGATCTCACAATGAATCCCATATAAATAATGACGCCAAATATTCAAGGCTTAAACAATGGCTGCTAACTCAAGATCATGGATAGGATAGTTCTTCTCATGGGTCTTCAAATGGCGCGAGGTATAGGCAATCACCCTACCCTCCTATATCAAAACACATCCAATGCCTATCCTCGAGGCATCACATTACACGGTATAAGAACCCGAAGCCGATGGCAGAACTAACACTAGGGTTGTGGTCAAGGTAGTCTTGAGCTTATGAAATCTCTCCTCACACTCATCCGACCACCTGATGGAGCACCTATTTGGGTCAATTTGGTCAAGGGAAATGCAATAGAGGAAAATCCCTCCACGAAGCAACGGTAGTAACCTGACAAACCAAGAAAGCTCCTAATCTCCGTGGCTGAGGACGGACTAGGCCAACTCTGCACCGCCTCTATCTTTTTCGGGTCCACTTGAATACCCTCACTGGACACCAAGTGCCCCAAGAATGCTACTGGGCCAATCCAAAGCTCACACTTGGAGAAATTTGCGTAAAGCTTTTCCTCCCTCAACCTCTATAATATCATCCTCAAATGCTGAGCATGCCCCTCCTGGCTACAAGAGTACACCAGGATGTCATCAATGAATACAATAACAAACGAGTCCAAATAGGGCTGGAATACATTGTTCATCAAATGCATGAATGTTGCTGGGGCATTGGTTTGCCCAAAAGACATCACTAAGAACTCATAATGGCCATTGCGGCTCCTAAAAGCTATCATAAGAATATTTGAATCCTGAATCTTCAGTTGGTGATATCCGGACCTCAAATCAATCTTGGAGAACACTCTCGCTCCCTGAAGCTGGTTAAATAAATCATCAATACGAGGCAAAGGATACTTGTTTTTTACTGTGACCTTGTTCAACTACATGTAGTCAATGCACATTCTCATGGAACCATCCTTCTTCTTCACAAATAGAACCGGTGCACCCCAAGGTGACACACTAGGCCGAATAAACCCCTTATCAAGGAGTTCCTGAAGTTGTTCTTTCAATTCCTTCAACTCTGCAGGTGCCATACGATATGGTGGAATAGAAATGGGCTGAGTGCCCAGCACCAGATCAATGCCAAAGTCAATATCCCTGTCAGGCGGCATGCCCGGCAGGTTCGCAAGAAACACACCCGAAAAGTCACATACCACTGTAACAGAATCAATGGCAGGAGTCTTTTCACTAACACCTCTTACAAAAGCCAAGTAGCAGAGATAAACCTTCTCAACCAATACGATGAGCCTTCAAATATGATATCACCCTACTGAATACATAGTCTATAGAGACACTCCACTCCACCCTCGGAAATCCCGGCATCGCTAACGTCACGGTCTTAGCGTGACAATCTAGAACAACATGACATGGAGGTAACCAATCCATACCCAATATAACATCGAAATCAACCATACTGAGCAGCAAAAGGTCCACTCGGGTCTCTAGACCCCCAATAAACTTCACACATGACCGATATACGCGATACACAACAATATTATCGCCCACTGGAGTAGATACATGAACTGATAAAACTAAAGACTCATGGGGCATATCCATAAAATGAGCAAAATATGAGGAAACATATGAATATTTGGAACCAGGGTCAAATAATACAAAGACATCTCTATGACAGACTGAGACGATACCTGTTATCAAAGCATCTGAAGCAATAGATATGGTATTGCTGGGAGGGCATAGAAATGGTCCTGGCCACCCCCTGATCTGCCTCCCCCTCTCGGGCGACCCCTAGCTGACTGGGATCCGCCCCTCGCTAGATGAGGTCCACCCCTAGTTGGCTGGGCGGGTGGTAGAGGAACTGGTGGTGTTATCAGCTGAGTACTCCGATATGGAGTACCACCCAATAGCCTAAGGAAATCTCACATAATGTGACCAAAATCCCTGCACTCGAAACAACCCCTCCTTTGAAGAAATTGTTTCTCCTGATGCCCAAAAGAACTACCCCCGGATACCTGAGTGGATAGGGCATGATGAGAACTTTGTGCTGGCAGTGCGTGAATGATGATTGGCCATGCTGATGAATGTGAGAACCATGGCCAGATGATGCTCCACGGTGAAATGGGCGAGCTGACGGAGCATGCCTGAATGGAAGGCCTCTGTCGTGCTGGAACAGACCCCCATGAGGAGAACCACTGAATCCACCCGGTCCACGAGGCCTTTTGGCCTCCCTCTCAACTCTCTCCTGACCGCGAACCATCTCAATCTGACGAGCAATGTCGACAACCTCTTCAAAGGTAGCACCAGACACCCTCTCTCGGGTCATAAGAAACCGTAGCTGAAAAGTGAGACCATCTATAAATCCAATGATCCTCTCCCTGTCTGTGGGAACCAACCAGATAGCATGACGGGCCAACTCTGAGAACTGCATCTCATATGCGTCACAGACATATCACCCAGGCGAAGCTACTCAAATTGTCTGCGCAGCTCCTCTCTACGGGACTGAGGTACGAACTTCTCCAAAAAGACCACGGAGAACTGCTGCCAAGTGAGGGATGTTGCGCCAATAGGCCTACGCCTATCGTAAGTCTTCCACCATCGGAGTGCAGCCAAAGAAAACTGAAAAGTGGTGAATGATACCCTACAAGTCTCCAAAATACCAGTTGTGCGGAGTATCCTCTAACATCTGTCCGAGAAATCCTGGGTATCCTCTCTCTATGTGTCGCTGAAAGGAGGAGGCTGGAGTCTCCCGAACCTCTCCAACCTATGCTGATCATCCTCCGGCATAGCAGGAACTACATGTTCCTGAGAATCTACAACCGGTTGGGCTGGTGGTGCCCCCGGTGTCTGGAGTCCCGGAACAACCTGCTCCGGTGTGCGGGCGACGGGAGTCTGGGTGCCTTCCCTGGGCTGAGAAGTTGTTTCGGTCGTCGAAATAGAGACCGCCTGAGAAAGGCTAGTGCATACTGACAGGATCTGAGCTTGGGCCTCCTGAAGGCCAGGAATCACAATAGGCACAAGTGGTGCCTGAGCTGGTCCCGCTGGAACATCTACCATGGGGACCTGGTCCTGATCTGGGACAACTGGAGGATCTGCAGGTGCTGCCCCAGCTGCTGCGCGGGCAATGTCTCTGCTCCTACCACGGCCTCTACCGCGGCCTCAGCCTCTCGCGACCCTAGCTGGTGGTACTGGTGGCTCTCCCTCCTGGACGGTAGCACGAGTCCTCGGCATCTGTGAGAGAATGAAATGATAGATGTTTAGTTACTAGAATAAACAGATCGCACGATAGAATCCAAGAATGTGAAATTTTCCTAAAGGTTCTGGAGCCTCTCGAAGATAAGTACAAACGTCTCCGCAAGACTCTAACCGCTCATGACTCGTGAGACCTATGTAACCAAGGCTCTAATATCAACTTGTCACGACCCAAATCCAAATCGTGTCGTGATGGCGCATATCGTGATACTAGGAAAGCATACCTTCCCAAAAATACTACCAATTTAAATATAAGAGTTAAGTAAAGCTTTTCAATATTAGAAATTCCCATAATATCAAAGTTAAATTCGAATTTGAAGCAAAGTGCAAAGAAACAAGCCCCAAACATCGAGGTGTTACCAAGTCATGAGTGTCTAAGTATTTAAAACCATTACGGCAACTGTCTAAATGTCAATACAAACAGAGAAACGTAGAAGGAGTAACAAGGTCCTGCGGACGCTGGAAGCTGCCTTCCAGTCTCCAAAACTCAACTGTCCTGGACTCAACAATCGCCGCGCTCAAACGCACCTGGATCTGCACATGTAGTGCAGGGTGTAGTATGAGTACAACCGACTCAGTAAGTAACAGCAATAGCTAAGGAAGTAAGTAGTAGTGACGAGCTAAGCAGAACAATTCAATTGATAATTTTCATAGTTAAGGATAAACGTGAGTAAAAGATCAATTTCATATATTACCAACTACAACAAGGCAAATAGCAGCTAAATGCAACAACAACAACAAAATATATGAAACCTCACAGGCACTATCACCCAATCCCTCAACCCTTAATGTACACGCTCAAGAGGTACCTGCTCTCATTGGAAGTGTTCAGACTCCGAAGGGGCTCCTACAACCCAAGCGCTAATCTGCACGGACCTCTCACGTGTTGCACGAACTTAGTCGAACCCTCGGAACACTCAAAACAACATCAAAATACGAATTTAACCTCGTATTCAAACCTAAGAACTTCTAAACTTCCAAATTCTGCAAAGACGCCGAAACCTACCAAAATACGTCCGAATAACCTCAAATTTTGCACATACATCACAACTGAAACTACGAACATACTCCAACTTCCAGAATTCCATTCCGACCCCGATATCAAATTTTTCACTTCCGACCGAAAATCGCCAAATTTTTAATTTCGCCAATTCAAGCCTAATTCTACCACTGACCTCTAATAAGAACCATAAAAATCACCTAACAAAGCTTAACGAACCATAAAAATCCAAATCCGAGATCGTTCACATATAAGTCAACATCCAGTTGACTTTTCACCTTAAGCTTTCTAATAAGAGACTAAGTGTCTCATTCCACTCCAAACTCACTCCGGATCCGAGCCAACCAATCTGATACCATACAATATAGCTGAATAACACATAAAGAAGCAGAAATGGAGAAAATGGGGCTATCACTCTCGAAACGACCGGCCTGGTCGTTACAACACTGCAACTAATTTCGCCTAAGACCACACTAATTTTAGAGAATAGTTAATAATTTAAATTATGCAGACTTGTTCTATTATGTTTTTTCCTCAAAAAGATAATGATGAAACCCGAACGCTTGATAATTATCCAAACGCATCTTCTCTGTTCTCCTGTTTTGAGCACAGAAAATTATGATTTTCTTTTCCTCAAGTCAAATGATCAAAATGCAACTATAAGAAAGTGTGAATCAGATAAAGCACATAACACTTTGATTTTTGTCGAAGTAAATATATCCATAAGCACAAATCCCTGAAAATTAAATTCTGTGACATAGAATTGACCAAGTAATCTCCTTAAGTCGTTTGAACATAAACACACTATGAAGTTTTAAATGAAACATTTATCAATAGCTTTATATGACTGTTGGCGTTTTGGCATCCATTGCTTTGAGTTTCAGGATTATCACTTTACAATCTGTACTCTCCGGCCTTTGTTTGGTAAGTTGTTGCAAGTTTTCGATGAGATTCGTAATAGGATTTTACAAATTAAATAGATAATCAGAGTCAAACCGAAAAAAGAATTCATTATAATTAAGTTTGATTTGATTTGGTATGAAAAAAATCCGATCATAATTGATTTGATTTGGTTTAATTAAAAAAAGGTCAAATCGAAACTAAACGAATCCGTTGTTACATGTATAGAAGTTTTAAATATATTTCATACATAAAATATTTATTCTAATGTAGTTTAGAAATATTTCTTAAACTTTTTGATAATTTTATCATTTAACGTATTATTTCAAGCTTGGACTTATAATATTTGAATGCTCTAATACATTTATATTCCATAAATGTTAGTCACTCAAACAAATCCCAAATCAAAATCAAATCAATATTAATGCTAACAAAAGATATTCAATTCAATTGTACTAGGAATGACAATAGTGTATATCTATTTTTTAGTTTCATGGTTTAGATAAAATGCACAACTCATTTTTTTTAGTGTTTAGTCATGTGAATACTAGTACTTATTAGTCATACTTATTTTAGAAACTTAGTAATTTAACACTACTAAAAATCCGGGAAAAAGCGACCAACAATTTGCGACCAGAATTGGTCTATCACGAAAAGCGACCAGAGTTGGTCGCTATATTGGAGAAAATTATTAAAAAATAATTAAAATACATTAGCGACCACTTATGGTCGCTCTTTGGTCGCAAATTTTTCCAAAATGTTGACCACACTGGTCAAACCTTCTTGGTCTGACAAATGTTGAAATTAGCGACCAACTTTGGTCGCTAAAGTGGGATCCCATTACAAAATTTTAATAATTATATTATTATTTTTTTAAAATTAAAAAATATAAATAAATAAAATTTAAATTTAGCGACCAAAGTTGGTCGCTTATAAAAGGGGAAGCATATAGAGACCAACTTTGGTTGCTAAAGTGGTACCCAGATATTAATTTTTTAATAATTATATTATTATTTTAAAAAATTACAAAAAATAAATAAATAAAATTTATATTTAGCGACCAAAGTTGGTCGCTAAAGAGATAGAGATCAACTTTGGTCGCTAATCGTAGACCCAGTTCTAACAATTAACAATTACATTATTATTTTAAATATTATATAAAATATAAAATAAATCTGATTTATACTTGGCGACCAACTATGGTCGCTAAGTTTAATTTCTAGATAATTAGCGACCAAAGTTGGTCGCTTTATTGGACAACATTGGTCAAAATTAAAAATCTCTTTTATATTTACTATATAAATAATATAAATGTAATCAGTTAACACTTTTGTAATACAAGAGATGAATACACTAAAATATACTCTAACATGTTATATATGTAGTTAAAATTGTACATTGAAGCGTATTATACATACATATATATATATATATATATAGCGTATTATTATAGTATATGTTAGTGTGTGTATGTATATAACATTCATTCATCACTAGGTTATAAG
>ML242326.1:16557-65228 GCA_005239495.1 Nicotiana undulata
GTCGCAAATGCGACATCTGCAACTGATCAAATATGACTTAGACGGGATTTTTGGTTCATTCTTCAAATTTTCAAAACCTAAAACCTTAGAGGTTATTTTTCCAAGACTCTTTCTTCCTCCAAATCATTGGTAGGTGATTCTAACCCATTTCCTTACAATCTTTCATTACATTTCACAAGTTTTTAACCTAAAATCTAGTGTTTTCATGGTGGAATTGAGGGTTTTTGGGTAGAAATTAGGGATTTGGTAAATTGGGGCTTTAGACCTCAAATTGAGGTCGGATTCCAAAATAAATTACATAATCGGACTCGGGGGTGAATGGGTGATTGGAGTTTGGTCTGAACTTTGGGATTGGACCAAGCGGGCCTGGGGGTTGACTCTTTCAAAAATGGCCTAAATTGAATTCTTTGCCATCGTGGGTAGTTCCTAAGGCTTAACTTGAATCGTTTGGTTGGTAATTTGCTTGATGCTATTGGTCCGGAGGCTTGTTTGAGAGGAAAAGATGTGATTGAGAAGTGAGTGTTCTTTGGAGTGAGGTAAGTGTTGTGTCTAACCTTAACGTGAGGGAATTAGTAACCCTCGGACTATTTGCTATGCGAATTTCATGTGAGCAGCGTATATGTGAGGTGACGAGTGCGTATGCGCCGCAAATTATCTGGTTTCCCTCTTTTCTTACATGATCTCTTTCCTTGTCTTAATTGTTACATGCTCTAAATGTGTTCCCATGCATAATTGCTACTTGTTAGTCATTGTTTCATCTTGTTCATGATATTAGCTCTTTTCATCTTGCTCAAGTTGGTTTATTACAAACCTTCTAGTTGTAAATTCTGGATTGGTCTCGCTGTGTAGTATTGCTTATTCGGATTATCATGTTGTACAAGGTTCCTATTTGTTTCAGCTTGGTGTTTAGGAATTGTAAAGGGTTTTCTTTGATTTGAGTTGTGAGCTTTACTATGCATATTGAGTACTTGATATTGATATGGTGGGATCGGGTTACACACCGCAACATGTGAACTAAGGGTGATGTGTTGAGGTGGAATAAGGGTGAATCTATACTGTATGATGGGAACGGGTTGCACGTTGCAACAGGTGTAATAAGGGTGGATTGTTTGTTGTTTATGTTGTTTTGAGTAAATAAGGGAGGATTATGTGACGTACGGTGGGATCGGGTTGCGCGCAGCAACAACCTATGTGTTTATATTTCCCTGAGTTGTGTTAGCTCTATGGTATTTTCTTTTGCACTTAAGGATTTGGTAAATTCTGAACATTGCTGGCTTATTTCATGGAGTTGTAGTTATCACTTGCAATTTAGTGCTTTATTCCATACTGTATTACCCGCCTTAGCCTCGTCACTACTTCATCGAGGTTAGGCTCGGCACTTACTGAGTACATGGGGTCGGTAGTACTCATTCTACACTCTGCACTTCTTGTGTAGATTTTGGCATTTGTCCCAGCTGATCGAGAGGCTTGAACTGGTTCTTTGGAGACTCAAGGTAGATTTGTTGGCGTTTGCAGACCTTGAAATCCCCGTCTATCTTTCCCTGTTTTTACTGTTTCTTTCATTCAAACAATTGTATTTCTTTCAGACTTTTACTTGTAATAAATCCTAGAAGTTCGTGAATTGTGACTCCAGATCCGGGTTGCAGCAAGTGTTAACGCATTTATAATATTCTGCACTCGTTTTATTTCGTTTTAGCTTATTTACTGTTATTTACTGAATTGAATAAGGATTGGTTTAATAATTCTCTAACGTTGGCTTGCCTAGCAAGTGATATGTTGGCGCCATCACGATTCCGAAGGTAGAAATTTCAGGTGGTAACAAGCTGAAAAGTAACATTTAGCTTTGGGTCAGCAATTGCGCCTGGCAATTTTACAAATGAATTATCACTTGAACTTCAAGTTCACATTTTTCTTGTACGAGGATTTAGGTGCACTCATTCATTCCATGTATTACTATTTTAGCTGTCATTTTCTCCCCCCCCCCTAATGTTGGGATCACCAATACATATCCCCAACTTTCTTTGGGGACCCATCTTTGTGCATTGTGGTGGAATAATTAAATCATATAGCACATCTATATTTCTAGATGGAAATTATTTGGTTCCTAACCTTCTTGAACCAATTAAGGTAGGGAGTATTTATCATAACTTGTTGGCTAGATGCATACAAGTGTTGTTGTATATTAAATAATACACCTCATACCAAAATTCTATTTGGGAGTTTTGTTCTCATAACCATGGTTTAGCTATAATGCATAGAGTTTCTACTAAACCAACTTGGATTAAACCAGCATTATCAAGATAAATCATCATAATTTATATTTGGGAACTATGCTCTAATAATTTGAGCAATCAACCTTGCAAAATTCAAACTGTAAGTAGATAACAAACACACATGTGACCATATAATAGATGCATCTATTAAAATCATGTAATAGTAAACGGTCCACATGTCAAGCGACTGGACCCATATATATATACACCTTTTATACGTTCAAAAAATCAGGGTATACAATCCCCACCCCAATTGGTATAGTAATCAATTTATCATGAGAACAAGTCGTACAGGAGAATTCTTGACGAATCTCCTAATTCTTCAATATATGCCAATGTGAATTCTCAATCATTTTTCGCATCATAATTGAACCGTCATGGCCAATCGGTCATGCCAACTAATCTTTGTTTTAGTAGACCTCTACTTTACTTGTGGCATGTGATTCCATCATCATGCGTATACATGTGTAATACAAATAGAAGAAAATTCGGGTAACATTTCATATCTACCCAGTATGATTATAGTAATATGAAGATATTCAATCTTCCTTTCAAATGCCAACCACTTTGTCTAATATATTTGAAAATCAAAAAGTTTCTTTCGAGACTTACTACAATATTAATGTCAAGAACAATTTCATTCATACGGATAGTTACAAATTAGTTCTTTCGGAGCTCTTAACTAATTTTGTACTACAAGATATTTTGTCACAACATCCATATGGTGAGTGTCTCCTTTACGGAGAAAATCGTTTCATAATAATTGCCATGGTCAAAATTATCATAAACAAAATAACTTCTTGCTTTAATTTTGCCTTTAATAACATTTTATAAGGCATGACAACATATTTTTGACGTATCACATGTATGCAACCAATGACATAGACATGTAACTACAACTGTAATACTCATTATCTTTCTTTATCATAAACCTCCCAGTAGAGGCAAGTTGTAGTATTTATTTAACCATGCACAAGCACATTCTTATGCATAATTTATATAACATGTATATTTCCACATTCACTTTCAGAAATGAGTCAGCATTTACAATGCTTATCACAAGTCGTATTTTTCAAAAAATTGACTTTAATCGTTTGAGGGTGCCTCATATTTATAGACCATATTGATACACAATTCCTTCACATTTGAAGGATTGTTTTAAGAACTCTTATTGTTCTCCTTTTTTTAATTACCAAAATGATGACTATTATTATTTTGGTGTTTGGAACGCCCACGTTCATTGGTCAACCACTTGTCTTCATTTAGAGTTATTATGTATCGCTATCACATTCACTTCAAGAATGGAGCAAATGAAGTGGGACAAGCTTCATGTTTTACATGAAAAATATTTTTTTTTCTTTAGTCAACATTATATCATCAATATGGTGCATTGGAACTCAAACCTAGTGTCTTACCCATATAAAGGCATGTTAGGCCATAATGAGTTGGGACTCAAACCCAACTCTTACAATCATGGAGCATCAGGACTCAAAGCTCAATGTCTTACCCTCATGGTGCGTTGGGACTTGAATTCACCGTCTTACTCTTATATAACGTTTATCACAAATTGTTTGATTCACTTCAGGGAATGGATTATAATTTTACATAACTATAAATTCAAACATTAGTAAGTTTAACATAGTAAACACTATCATACAAATAAGTGAAGTATGATAAGAAATATTATCATCTTAGCCCAGTAAATACTCATGTACTTATACTATATGTAAACTTATCAAAACATATTATTAGATATAATATTGTATATCATGCACTACCATTTCAGTAACCATAAATTAATCCAAAGTGTAATGAGATATATACTACACCAGAAAACAAACAAGCTTATTCAATGTTACTAGCATATTCTGTATTTATACAAAAGATGTCCCAATAGACTAGCTAGATAAAATCTTTTCAAATAAATAATTTTTAAATTATTGGTTCATACATATGGAAAATTGTAAAAACTATTGAAATCAACACATTGTGATGACCCGATAGGTCATCTCGTGTTTTGAATCCTAATTCTTTAAAATCATGTTTTAGCCTTACTCGATTTGCGTGCGTAGTCCGGGCATCTTTCCGGAAAGCTTTTATGTTAAAAACTGATAAAAGTAAGAAATTTTGCCTAAAACTTCATTTGAGTTGACTTTGGTCAACTTTTGTTTAAACGGGCCCAGATTTGTGTTTTGACTATCCCGGTGGGTCCGTATCGTGATTTGGGACTTAGGCGTATGCCCGAAATCGAAATCGGAAGTCTCTAGCCCGAGATATCGGACTTTGTCAAAATTTGATAGTTAAAGGCTTATTGAATTTGAAATGTTTAACCAAAGTTTGACTTTTTAGATAACAGGTCTGTATTTTTGTTTCCGGAACCCGGCATAGGTCCAATACCATATTTATGACTTGTGTGTGAAATTTGATGAGAAACAGAGTTGGTTTGACGTGATTTGGACGTCCGATTGTGAAAAAAGAGATTTCAAAGTTTTCTTGAAAACTTTATTTGATTTGCTGTTCACTTCGTAGTTCTAGGTGTTAATATGGCGATTTGATCATGCGAGCAAGTTTGTATGATATTTTTAGACTAGTTTGCACCTTTGGTTTAGAGCCCCGAGAGCTCAGGTGAGTTTCTGATAGGCTGCGGAGTGAATTTGGCCTTAGAAAATTTGCTGGTGTGCTTCAGTTCTTGTTGAAGGCCTCTGATCGACATCTGAGAGTTTTGCATTTGCGACGATTGTGTCGCATTTGCGGTCATCCAGAGTTCGCATTTGCGAACCTTTCTTCACATTTGCAAAAAATGCAGAAGTGTGAAGGACATCGCATTTGCGAAGCCCAGGTCGCATTTGCGACATCTGCAGCTCATGAAATAAGATTTAGACGGGATTTTTGGTTCATTTCTCAAATTTTCAAAACCTAAAACCTTTGAGGCGATTTTTCTAAGACTTCTTCTTCCCCAAATTATTGGTAAGTGATTCTAAACTAATTTCTTTCAATCTTTCACTACTTTCCTTAGAATTTCAACCTAAAATCTAAGGTATTCATGGTGGAATTGGGGGTTTTTGTGTAGAAACTAGGGATTTAATAAATTGGGGATTTAGACCTCAAATTGAAGTCGGATTCCAAAACCAATTATATAATGGGGCTCGAGGGTGAATGGATAAACGGGTTTTGATCCGAATTTTGGGTTTGGACCAAGCGGGCCCGGGTGTTGACTTTTGTTGACTTTTTCAAAAATGGCCTAAATTGAATTCTTTACAACCGTGGTAGTTCCTAAGGCTTTATTTGAATTGTTTGGTTTGTAATTTGCTAGATTCTATTTGTACAGAGGCTTGTTTGCATGGAAAAGTTGTGATTGAGCTTTGAGTTTGACCGTTAGAGCGAGGTGAGTGTCGTCGTTAACCTTGGCTTGAGGGATTAGGACTTAATTGTCGATTTGTTACGTGTTCAAATGTCGGGTACCACGTATAGGTGAGGTGACGAATACCTATACTTTGTTGTTAGGTTATAGCATGCGGGTGGGTCTTATTCTTGTAATTGTTGCTTTCCTTGATTATATTATTCATGCTTAGCCTAGTTAATTGTGATGTTGATTGTTCTTATAATGTTTACGGACTTTGGTATTTATTGAGTTTCGATTCAAGTTGAGGCGGGTATTGTGAAAACAAATGGTGAAGTAAGATTTGATCTTGTTGTTTCTATCTCCATGTTGTTATTGTTCATTGTTTTGGTGAGGAAGAATGTTAATGCACGAAGGGTGATGTCGTGTCGTTTCTATTGACTTTATGTGAGGTTGAGAGTGTTAATGCACGAAGGGTGATGTCGTGCCATATCATGAGTGTAATGCATGAAGGGTGATTACGTGCCATGTTATGAGAGTTAATGCACGAAGGGTGATGCCGTTCCATTTCTATTAATTTCATGGTGAGGATGAGAGTAAAAGAACGAAGGGTGACGCCGTGCACTTTTCCGTTGTTGTTTTCATTGGTTCTTATTTGTTCATAGTGTATCTACTGTTCAAGTTATCTTTCTGCTGTAGTTCTTTACCTCGTATTTCCCCTCAGCATGTTTCCCCCTCCCGATATTACTTGTCTAATCCTTTGCTGTTATTTGTATATACACACGATATTGTACATGTTTGATTGTAGGTGTCTTATCTTATCCTCGTCACTACTTCGTCGAGGTTAGGCTCGACACTTACCAGTACATGGAGTCGGTTGTACTGATATTGCACTTTGCACTTTCTGTGCAGATTTTGGTACCGACTCTGGTTGATCGAGAGTTTAGCTATTGGACCCGCTATCCAGAGACTCAAGGTAGATCAATCGGTGTTCACAGACCTTGAAGTCCCTGTCTATCTTTTGTGTTTAACTATTTATTTCATTCAAACAGTTGTACTTCTTTCAGACTATTACTAATAGTAAGGTCTAGATTGCTCGTGAATTGTGACATCAAATTCGGGTAGTAGTAAATGATGAAGTTGTTATAATATTCCGCACTTGTTATAGCTTATTTATTATTAATTACTGTAATGTACAGATATGACGGGTTTGCCTATCAAGTGGGATGTTAGGCGTCATCACGGTCCTGACGTGGGAATTTCGGGTCGTGACACACATAGTGTTTCGTGCAAATAAAAAGTCATGGGAACCAAATGAAACATGCATATGACTAGTAATTTTGAACAATAATAAAAAGAATTTAAAATATTTAGCAAGTCATCTCACTATTCTTGCAAAAGAGAAACCGTTCATAACGTATTAAGAAACTACGCTCAAAATAATATTATTAAAAAAGAAAATAGACAAGAAATGCTTTCCAAGTGTGTACAATATGATGCCCAAAACCCTCTATTTATAGGATGACATTAAGGTAATACAAAGGGATGTCATGAACATGGTATTAACTATTGAGATCATGGGGGAAGATCATGGAGGGGGTTATGGAGGCGTGGGAGTTACAATAATAATTGTAAGAAGTATTGGGAGGTTAATGGAGAATAGTAGTAAGAGAAATTTCTTTAGGAGTTATAGATATCCACTACATAATATAATATTTCATAACAATGTTCTATTTTTTTGTCACTTCTTAAAAGGCTAATAAAAAGGCCTTTTATCCTTTTTCTCATTGTTTAGTTTTTCCTTATTTATTTACAGTTTAGTTTATTTAAAAACTCTACGTCTAAACACATTACACAATTTAAGGAGGAAGTTAAGAAGACTTTTGTTTTCAAAATCTTTCATGTTCCAAAAATTATTAATTGTATAGAAACTCTTTAATTTTTACAGATCTTGCACTTTATAGTATCCATTGAAAATCACGTATTTTTTTTATTCTGAGGCCGGTCGTCGTCTTCCTTCTGCTAGTCGCTGGAACTCTATAGAGCTGGACTTCAATCTCCTTCCAAAATCTTCTTTAACTGAAAATTTTGAGTAATTGTCTTCAAGATTTTCAAAATCTTTTATGTTAACCACCAATTTTTTCATAATTTTGTTTACTTTAAGAGATCCCAAAATCTTTATAGCAAAATCTTATACTACCATAAACGTCATACTGTGTCTATTCATGTTACAATTTCTTTTTCAGGTATCCATTGAAAATCACATATTTTTTTATTCAGAGGCCGGTCGTCTTCTTTCTTCTGCTAGTCGCTGGAACTCCATAGAGCTGGACTTCATTCTCCTTCCAAAATCTTCTTTAATTGAAAATCCTAAAATTTTCACAATTTACATGTTAAAATTTATTCTTTAATAGAAAAATCTTATACTACCATAAACGTCATATTGTGTCTATTCATTTTACAATTTCTATTTAATTTCCTTCAAGATTCTCAAAATATTTTGATTTTAACCGCCAATTTTTCACAATTTTTGTTTACTTTAAGAGATTCCAAAATCTTTGACATCACTTATTGTGTAATCAATTTTTAGAAATTTCAAGAATTCAATTTCTGAACTTTGAATTTGTTAGAATATTCTTCTCACATTTGAGCAAGAATTTCCGAGTTTCTTCGATTCATTTACGCATTCCTAAACTCCTCGCCGGTCTCTTGCTCCGGCGAAATATGGCACTATTTCCATTTAGAACGATTCCAAAATCATTGACATCACTCATTGTGTAAACAATTTTTACAAATTTCAAGAATTTAATTTATGAACTTCGGGATCTGTGGCTCAGTTGGTGCATCTTCGGGATTACTTTGAATTGTTCATATTCTCCCCCTATTCTCTTAGTTCCGTGGGTATTTGTTGTATTTTGCAGGTATCACTTTTGTGTCTGTTTGGCGGCGGTAGGGAGGTGCACACGCACAAACAGTAGAGCAGCAGCTATACATCGGGTTCCGCTGCATTGGGAGTATACCAAGTCGAAAGTTCCAGGTTCTATTCGCGGGAATTGGTACCTCCTACCTCCTATTTCTCTCTCTCTCTTGTGTTAATTACTTTGTTGCCGTAGTATTTCGTACTAGTCTAATCAGTCTAGTAGTGGGCTTATAGTTACTATTTGCTCCCTTTGTTGTACTGTGTGGTATTTTTTTCTTTTTCATTTTTAGACCTTCGTAGATATAGAGACTGTTGTTTGTAAAGGCATAGTAGGGTCATGTCCTCGGGGAGGTCAGGTGTTGGTGAGGGTAGGGCAAGGATCAGGGGGTGGTACGGGGCCAAAAGGGGGTAAAGGGAGCAAGGTCGCCTGTAGGTTGAGAATTGGATAGTGGAATATAGGGACGTTGACGGGTAAGTCTATAGAGCTGGCGAATATTCTCCAGAAGGTGAGGGTTAATATAGCGTGTGTGTAGGAGACTAGGCGAAGGCGAGGGATGCAGACAAGTACAAATTGTGGTTCTCCGGAGTCGTGAAGGGCAAGAACGGAGATGGCATTTTGGTGGATAGGGAGCTCAAAGAGTCGGTGGTAGAGGTTAGGCGGGTGAATGACAAATTGATGGCGATTAAGTAGTTGGAGGGATCACTCTGAATGTCATTAGCGCTTACACGCCGGCTATGAAGAGGTGCACGGTGGCTTCGACTTTGGTGATAGGAACGGGGGTGGTAACTCACTATTGAATTTCGCTAGAGCTTTTGATTTGGTGATCGGAAACTCTATGTTTTCGAAGAGGGAGGAACATTTGGTTACTTTCTGGAGAATGGTAGCTAAGACTAAGATTGACTATCTCCTCCTCAGGAGGTGTGATAGGGGGTTGTGCGAGGATTGCAAGGTGATTCCGAGTGAGAACCTCGCGACACAACATAGGCTCCTAGTGATGGACGTCGGTATCTTGATGAAGATGAAAAAAAAGTTTGTATGGGGTCAGTCGAGGATCAGGTGGGGAGCTTTGTCCAAGGATAATGTGTGGGATTTGGAGGGGCGGCTGAAGACTATGGGTGCATGGAAGAGTGGTGAGGACGCTAGCTCTATGTGGATGGCGACGACGGATTGTATAAGGGAGGCAGCGAGAGAGGTGTTGGGAGTTTTGAAAGGTTACTCGGGCACGCACCGAGGTGACTGGTGGTGGAATGACGTGGTCTAAGGTAAAAGTGGAAGCTAAGAAAGCGGCTTACATTAAGTTAGTAGAGAGCACCGACGAGGATCAGCGGAGAGCGAGATATAAGGAGGCAAAATTAGCGGTCACAGAGGCTAAGACTGCTGCATTTGGTCGGCTGTATGAGGAACTTGGGGGCAGAGGTGGGGACAAGAAGTTATTTCGGTTGGCCAAAGCGAGAGAGAAGAAGGCTTGTAACCTAGATCAAGTGAGGTGCATCAAAGACGAGGACTACCGAGTATTGGTGGAAGAGGCCCAAATTAGGCAAAGATGGCAGTCGTACTTTCATAAACTTGTGAATGAAGAGAAGGATGGAAACATCATGTTAGGCCAATTGGGGCACTCCGAGAGCCACCGTGACTTTAGGTATTGTAGGCGCATTAAGGTTGAAGAGGTCGTGGGTGCAATGGGTATGATGAGTCGGGGCAAAGCGACCGGACCAGACGAGATTCCAATAGTGTTTTGGAGATACGCAAGTAGAGCAGGCTTGGAGTGGTTGACTGGGTTGTTTAATGTTATCTTCGGGACGAAGAGGATGCCTGATGAGTGGCGGTGGAGTACAATGGTTCTGGTATACAAGAACAAAAGTGATATCCGAAATTGTAACAATTATAGGGGTATCAAGTTACTAAGTCATACCATGAAAGTTTGGGAGAGGGTGGTGGAAGGGAGGATAAGGAGGTCGGTGTCTATATCGGAAAACCAGTTCGGATTCATGCCAGGTCGTTCTACTACATAAGTTATTCACCTTATCAGGAGGTTGGTGGAACAATACAGGGATAGGAAGAGGGATTTGCATATGGTGTTTATTGACCTAGAGAATGCGTATGACAAGGTCCTCAGGGACGTCCTTTGGAGATGTCTGGAGGTGAAAGGTGTGCCAGTGGCTTACATTAGGGCGATAAAGGGTATGTATGATGGAGCTATGACTCAGGTTAAGATTGTGGGAGGTGACTCAGAGCCTTTTCCGATGATTGTGGGGTTACACCAAGGATCTGCGCTTAGCCTGTTCTTATTTTCCCTGGCGATGGACACACTGACACACCATATCCAAGGAGAGGTGCCATGGTGCATGTTGTTCGTTGATATAGTTCTGATTGATGAGACGCGATGCGACATTAATGGGAGACTGGAGATTCCAAGGCAGGCCCTGGAGTTTAAAGGTTTCAAGTTGAGTAGGACTAAGACGGAATATGTGGAATGTAAGTTCAGCGACGTGACCGGGGAAGCTGATGTGGAAGTCAGGTTTGACTCATAGTTCATCCTCAAGAGAGAAAGTTTTAAGTACTTAGGGTCAATTATCTAGGGAGATGGGGAGATCGACGGGGATGTTACGCACCGTATTTGGGTGAGGTGGATGAAATGGAGGTTAGCGTCTGGATTCCTGTGTGACAAGAATATGCCACCGAAACTCAAAGGTAAGTTCTATAGAGCAGTGGTTAGACCGGCCATGTTGTATGGGGTTGAGTGTTGGCCAGTCAAGAATTCACATATCTAGAAGATGAAAGTAGCAGAAATGAGGATGTTGAGATGGATGTGTGGGCACACTAGGCTTTATAAGATCAGGAATGAAGATACTCGGGAGAGGGTGGGCGTGGCTCCGGTGGACGACAAGATGCGGGAAGCGCGGCTTAGATGGTTCGGATACGTGCAGAGGAGAAGCCTAGATGCCCCGATAGAAGGTGTGAGCGGTTGGCTTTGGCATGTACGAGAAGAGATTAGGGCGGCCTAAGAAGTATTGGGTCGAGGTGATTAGACAGGACATGGCGCGGCTACAAATTTCCTAGGACATGTCTCTTGATAGGAAGGTGTGGAGGTCGAGCATTAGGATTGTAGGTTAAGGGGTAGTCGAGCAGTTTTCCTCTTTGTTCCGGCTCCCTTCTTTATACCGACGAGTATGATAGGGTTTTGTCTAGCCATGTTAGCAATTTATGTTGTGTTTCACACTTTTGCATAATATTTGTGTTTACTGCATTTCCATTTATGTTCTCTGCGTACACTCTACCCTCCCCATACCATGAACACGCCCAACTATGCCTTATAAAAAGGACAAAGCGGTCGCTGCAAATATAATCTGGTTTAAGTCCGGAGTCGAATCCACAGGGAACTAACCTATTTACTACAACTCTTAATAATGCTAATGACAAGCTTAGAAAATTTCCAGATGCAATATTTTTATGAATAAACAGTGGAAATTTATTTAGCTAAGGTAAAATGACAATAAAACTAGCAATAATCAAGAATAAAGATGAATTCAAGGGTAGAGAGATCTAGGGTATTGATTTTCCCAACTGCCGGATTAATTCTTAACTATTTAGCTATAATCTCTCCATAATACTCTATGAGGATTATGAGTTTCGGGCTACCTTAATCATCTCTCGATCAATTACAATAATTTACTAGAAGCATTCTTTCGAACTACTCTAGCTAACAATTTATGCAACTCAGAATTATCCCACCAAAGCTTCGTTATTTCTAAACCCACTTTTAAATTCAAGTAATTAATCTCTTCAATTACCCAAAAGTGGTTTTGTTCAACAACAATCTAACCAAGTATTCTTTCTCAAGCAACACAAGGAAACTAGACACGCTTAATCAAGAGCCCTTTCAATTAATCACAATACAAAATGTAGTTGAGCAATCATAGAACAAACACGGCTCGATTATATCAAAATAGAGTTAAAACTTCATCCAACAATTTATTCTATAAACCCTAGATTAAATGTTTAGCTACTCATACTAATACAAAACATAGCAATAATATGGTTCATGATTCTCAATGATAAGTAGAAAGAAGAAGAAGAAAAACTCTAAAGAATGGCTTGATCTTCTCTCACTTGTTCTTTCCTCCTATTAAGTCTAAAACAAGCTTAATCTGACTTTTGGGCGAGTTTGGGCTCTTATAGGTTTTAGGTTAATTGCTCAAGAATTTACACTTTAGCCCTTGAAATTCTATTGATGATAAAACCTCGACCGCTGTCGCAGACTCAACCGCGGAGTCGACCGCCATCTTGAACTTCTTCACTGTTTTGATCTGCGTTCCAACGCGCCCAGGTCCGCGGTCACGGACCTGCCTTTTACAGTTTTCTTTGTCTTTCCTTGCTCTTTTTCATCCGGGCTATCCTTGATTGGCCTTGTATGTTCATAATTGACTCCAAAACGCTCTTTATCTCCCTCCTAGCTTGGAGTGGCTCCTGCAAAGCATACATTTCTCAATTAGAGCATTTTGTTATCTTTTAGCATTTAAACATCAATAAAGTATGGTTAATTTAGAGTATAAATAGCGTCTACATTGCATAATATAGGCTACTATCAACATCCCACACTTAAACCGTTGCTCGTCCTCGAGCAACAAAACCACACTCTACAGGCTAACTTCACTGAGCAACTTCCCTACTCATCATACAAAGAATATTTCACAATGGTCAACTACATTAGCGTAACATCCACACCTCAAGAGTGGACTCTCTCTCTAGCCACGCAATGTCCCTAACCGGCTTACTTACTCTTAGTCAGAAGTCCAAACTTACCTCCCTTTCATGAATCACGTTCCTTCTCACCACAACAGAGACTTATTTCATAATCAATGCAATTCACATACACTTAGGACTTCAAATAAACAAGATTCGCTCACCCTCAGAAAGAACATTCTTGTGCCAAAGAAAACACACCATATGCTTTCCCGTAGTGTACTACTCTACAAATCGAGCTCATTCAGTCTAGGATCAATTAGGACTTTATTTGGATGTAATGTAGGCTGCAGGTCGGGTAGGATACATTTAGATATAAGAGATACTACACCTCCATAAGCACTTTAATAGATATATTTTACATTCAAGCCCATACTTAGGTCAAACGACAATTCCACCTTTACATCAACATGTCATACCCCAGATTTCTTTAAGCACCATTATATCAAAAGCCACCACCATCAAAGACTATTATTTACACAGTACAACTCTTTTTTTTTTCAATTCAGGTGGCTTTTAGTATTACTTTTCAACACAGTGCACCTTTGTCCTTATTTCATCAGTTCCACTCAAAAGCCAAACCAACCACCCCACACTTTAACTTTTACATATTTCATCACAATTCAAGTGCTTATAAGAGGTGATAAGGTTCAAATAGATAGACAATTCAAAAATTGGTAAGGCTTGTAATGTGGTTGCCAAAGAAACATGATTACATGCTTAAAGGGATTAACTATGGTATATAGCAAGTAGGTGGGTGGAACATGTATAAATATGGTTCAACGAAGAAATGCCTATATCACTTCCCAAACCAAATAAGACTACCATTTCACTTTGCAAACACACGGGGCAAGTTCTAGGTGTTAAACGTTAGCACAGAATACACAAAGCCTCACACACACATGGCACATGACTCAATCCAATTTGGATCATCAGACACTCCGCTCAGGGTACTTAAGACACATTTTAAGGCTTTCTCTCAAGAGTCAACGAATGAGCCTAGGTGTCACACTAAAGTAGTCTATATATTCAAGGCACCATGAAGTTAAGGGATCATATTTCAATTCTTCCCCTCGTCCATAAGTTCCTAACTAAAAATGAAAAAAAAACTAACTACACCCAGTTCAAGTAAAACCCTTGGATAAGAATCGTGGTTTAAAGAAAAAATAAGGGGGAGTTGATACACTACTACGAACCAAAATCTTTTTGTTTTTGTTCGACTTTAGTCCGTTAAGAAACCCGTCGAGTGGTATCCATCGTCGGGCCAAGTCAAAGTTAGCTTAACACAAGAACTACAAAATTAATTATGTACATATACAACAACAACATACACATCATCCCCCACCCCACACTTAAAAAATCCACTGGTCGAGGATCCTGTAGCCCGCCTCTTCCTGGAGGGAGTCATGATACATGAAACAAGTGCCACTATCAGTAAGGCGGTTACTCAGACTTCACCCGCACCATGGTCACAATAGCATTTAAAGCTTATTGGGGCAATTCAAAAAACACCTAGTGTGCATATGGCTACAAATTAGCACAAATAACCCCATGGAGTTACAAATCCTCCCAAATCAACTACAATGGCCTCACACACCCCTCTACCACAATCTACCTCTAAAACAAGAAAATCATGATTTTACCTACCCATTATATACACTAGCAACTAAAAAGAAGAAAAATTTACTATAAAATCTTTACAAAAATCTGAAAATAATACAAAAGAAAGAAAAATTAAGAAGGAAGAGAGAAATCATGAACTTACTTGAGATTCTTGAAACGATGGAGGTGGGAGAATTGTTAATGGAGAGAGGAGGAAGAAGGAGAGATTTTTGTTAGAGGGGAAAGATGGGGAAGGGGAGGCGTTGAGTGTGAGAATTAGAGGGGGAGAGGGAGAGTTAGAGTAGAAGAGGGGAAAGAGAATGGGGAAAGTGGGAGGGGTGGGCGGGTGTTTTAGGTTTAGTGGGGATTAGGTGGGGTAATTTAGGTTTTAGTGGAGGAAAAGAAAGGAAAAAAAGAATTAAAAAAAAAAAAATAATTCACTTACCTGCTCACCCCGACCGCGCCCAACTCCGCGTTCGTGGATGCTGGGCAGAAAACTGCTTGACCACCGCGCCCGGTCCGCGATCGCGGTCCTGTGGCAGAAACTCTCCCCATCACCGCGTTCAGGTCCGTAGTCGCGGACACCAAAATTGAAACCTGCACAGGCACCGCGCCCCGTCTGCGATCAGGACCGACTCCTCCCGATGTGCACCAATCTTTCCTTGTACACTAATAGTTTTGTTAGTATCGTTCACATTAAATATAACAACAACACAAAAGAAAAACAAAAGAATATCATGGGTTGCCTCCCAAGAAGCGCTTGATTTAATGTCGTGGCACGACGAAGTACAACAAATCACGGGTTGCCTCCCAGGAAGCACCTGATTTAACGTCGCGGCACGACGCAGGCTCTGATCGTCACTCCTCATTTGTGTATTGGGGCTCTTCCAAAGTTATTACCACTCTATCCCTTTTTTCTTCGGCCATTCCAAGGTAATGTTTCAACCTTTTCCCATTCACTATGAACTTATTTGTCCCATCTTTTGATTCAATCTCCACAGCTCCACTTGAGAACATTTGCACCACTCTGAAGGGTCCTGACTATTGGGACTTCAACTTACCCGGAAACAACCACAATCTTGAGTTTTATAACAATACCAGATCTCCGGCTGTGAAGTTCCGATCCAAGATGTGGTTATCATGCATTAGTTTCATCCTTTATTTGTATAGTCTAGCACTCTCGAATGCTTGGAACCTGAATTCCTCGAGCTCATGTAACCTAGTGACTCTGTTGGTGCCCGCGGTCTCCATATCCAAATTCAACTGTCGCAATGCCCAAAGTGCTTTATGTTCGAGCTTTACCGGAAGGTGGCATGCCTTTACAAACACCAACTTGTATGGTTACATACCAATTGGAGTTTTGAATGTTGTGCGGTACGCCACAATGCATCATCCATTTTCCTCGCCCAATCGGTCCTTGTTGCATTCACTGTTTTTGTAAGGACACTTTTAACCTCCCTATTGGACACTTCAATTTGCCCGCTTATTTGTGGGTGGTACGGTGAAGCTACCTTGTGGTGAACTCCATACTTTTCAAGCAGGCGTGTAACGCTCTATTAAAAAAATGGGAGCCACCATCACTGATTATAGCTCTCGGGGTGCCAAAATGAGTGAAGATGTTTTTCTTTAGGAAACTTGTCACCCCTTTTGCATCATTGGTAGGGAGAGCCACCGCTTTGACCCACTTGGAGACATAGTCAACTGCAACCAATGTATATTTGTTACTGTATGAGCTGACGAATGACCCCATAAAGCCGATCCCCCACATGTCAAACACCTCCACCTCTTGAATTGTGGTCATCGGCATCTCATGACGGCAAGATATGTTGCCTGTCCTTTGGCATTCATCACAGCTTTTGACCCAAGCATGGGCATCCTTGAACATGATAGGCCAATACAATCCAGATTCCAACACCTTTGCTGTTGTCGGGACTCCTCCAAAGTGTCCACCATATGGTGAAGCATGGCAAGCCTGCAAAACAGAAGGTTGATCTTTCTCTGGGATACACCTCCGGATCATGTTATCAACACATATCTTAAACAGTAGAGGTTCATCCCAATAATAGGATCGACAATCACGGAAAAACTTTTTCTTTTGAACTGAGGAGAGATCATAAGGTACAATACCACTTGCTAAGTAATTAGCAATGTCAGCATACCATGGCGCCTCCTCCATTGTCACAACAAGTAACTGCTCATCCGGGAATGTCTCAGTGATATCTTCAACCTCCATTCTCTTTTCAGCTTCTTCCAACCTCGATAGGTGGTCTGCCACTTGATTATCCGTCCCCTTTCTGTCATGGATTTCCAAGTCGAATTCTTCTAGCAACATAACCCAGTGAATCAAGCGTGGATTTGACTCCTTCTTTGCTATCAAGTACCTAATTGTTGCATGGTCAGTATAAATAATAACTTTTGAGACAATTAAGTATGACCTGAATTTGTCGAAGGCAAACACTATAGCGAGCATTTCCTTTTCCGTGACAGTGTAGTTTAGCTGTGCACCACTAAGCGTCCTGCTTGCATAGTAAATCGGATACATCATTTTATCCTTGCGTTGTCCCAAAATTGCTCCTATAGCATAATCACTTGCGTCGCACATGAGCTCGAATGGTTGCTCCCAGTTGGGTGCAACAATGATGGGTGCAATCACCAATCTCTTCTTCATCTTCTCAAAGGATAACCTTCAATCATTAGAAAACACAAAGGGCTGGTATTTTTCAAGCAGCTTACATAAGGGGTTAGCAATCTTAGAAAAATCATTAATGAACCGCCTATAGAACCCGACGTGCCCAAGGAAACTTCTCACTGCATTTACCGAAGTGGGTGCCAGAAGCTTCTCAATCACATCAACTTTGGCATGATCGAATTCAATTCCCTTTCTAGACACTTTATGCCCCAACATTATTCCTTCTAGTACCATAAAATGTCACTTCTCCCAATTCAGCAATAGATTTGTCTCCACACATCTTTTGAGCACTCTTTTTAGGCTGTGAAGACAATATTCGAATGAATCCCCCGCAATCATCCATAAACACCTACATAATGTCCTCAACCATGTCAATGAAAATGGCCAACATGCACTGTTGGAATGTAGCTGGTGCATTGCAAAGTCCAAAGGGCATTCTCCGAAAGGCAAAGATGTCATACAAACAAGTGAAGGACGTTTTCTCTCTATCTTCCGGAGCTATTGAGATCTGGTTATACCCCCAGTATCCATCCAAGAAATAGAAGTGGGATCGCCCAGCTAACCTGTCAAACATCTAGTCAATGAAAGGCAAGGGGAAATGGTCCTTCCGGGTGGCTGTTTTCAGTTTTCAATAGTCCATGCAAATCCGCCACTCCGTGCTTGTACGAGTTGAGATCAAATCATTCTTTTCATTTTCTATGACCGCCATTCCTCCCTTTACACACTGGACAGGACTGACCCAATTGTTGTCAGAAATGGGGAAGATGATGCCCGCATCTAGCCACTTGATCACTTCCTTCTTTACTACTTCCTTCATATTTGGGTTCAGCCGTCGTTGATGTTCCCTGGAAGGTTAGTGTCCCTGTTCCAGAACAATCTTGTGCATGCTGAAGGCTGGGATGATACCCTTTTATGTCTGCCATGGTCCAATCAATAGCAGTCTTACACTCTTGCAATACCCGCAATAATTGCTCTACCTGCACAGCTAGCAAACCAGATGATATAATAACATGCAAAGATTAATTGGGACCCAAGAAAGCATACCTGAGGTGGGCTGGAAGCGGTTTCAAGCAGGGCCATGACCCACTCTTCCAACCCTTCGCCGCCCATATCTTCTAAATTCGTCAAGCATGCTCTCAATGGATCCTTGACATTAAGGGTCTCATCCTCTTCTTGCAGTATCATATCCACGGCCTCCACTAGTGAGCAGTTTGCAAATTCACTGGGTCTCCTCATGGATCGTTGAACTTTGAATATTATTTCTTTATTGTTCAACCTCATTTTTAGTTCTCCAGTCTCACAATCAATCAATGCTCTCCCAGTGGCTAAGAATGGCCTTCCTAGAATGATGGGTATCTCCTCATCTACCTGGCAGCCCAGGATAACAAAGTTTGCAGGGAATACAAATTTCCCCACTTGCACCAACACATCATCAAGAATTCCTGTCGGTCTTTTAACCGTGCGATCAGCCAGTTGCAGCAACATCGAGGTTGACCTAGCTCTGCCAATGCCCAATTTTGTATAGATTTCCAAGGGCATCAAGTTTATGCTGGCTCCCAAGTCACACAATGCTTTTGCGAAAGCATAACTCCCAATAGTACACGAGATAGTGAAGCTACCTGGATCTGACACCTTTTGGGCCATAGGTCTTGTCACCACCGCGTTGCAGATCTATGTCAGAGTTACAGTGGCCAGGTCCTAGAAGTCAAATTTCCGCGACCTCAGGTCCTTCATCATCTTTGCATACCCTGGAATTTCCCTCAAAGCATCCATCAGTGGAATAGTCAATTGAATCTGGCGAAGCGTCTCCATGAATTTCCTGTATTGATCATCTTTCTTTTGTTTTTCCAATCTCTGAGGGAATGGTGCAGAGTCACTCTTTGTCCACTGCTTGATGGCTTTTCTTTGTTGGAAGCTTGTGGCACAAGAGGTACCACCATATCTGAGACTTGTTCACCTTTTTTGCCTTACCCTTGTCAACATGTGCCTGTTCAACTACCACTTCAGTGAGCTCTCCTGATTCATCTGCCTCTAATGTAACTGGAGTGGTTGGCGTAGTCTTTCTTCTGGATTGAGCAACTTCTTGCTCTCTGTCTAAATCTCTTCCATTCTTGAGACTTACTGCCATTAGCTGATTTGGGTTTTGCTCCTTTGGGTTAATATTTGTATCTGCCGGCAATGTTCCTTGGGGGCGGTTGTTCAATTCCATAGACAACTATCCCAGTTGAGTTTCAATTCCTTTGATGGCTGAGTCATGTGCTGCTAACTTTTCTTGCATCTTACCATTAGTTCCAATGAGTTGTTGCACCATGCCCCTGATTTCTACCATGTTGTTATCATGTTGTTGATGAGGTGGTTGGTATACCAACTATTGCTAGTGCTGTTGTTGATAGCCCTGTTGCCTTTGATATGGCACAACTTGGCCTTGTGGTCGTACGCCTCCGGGTTGTGACATGTTGGGCATGTACTGCTGGTTTGGAGTTGGCCCCCATTGTTGTCCTCCTTGCCTCTGACCCCCAAAATTATTGACTTAATTCATGTCTTCTCTGAAGCTCTGGTTTTCATTCTCTCCACTCCATGAGCACACATAAGACTGGTTATGCAAGGGGTACACAATCCTCCATTTGTTGTATCAACAATATGCACTTGTTTTGTACCCATCTTGTCAATCTTCTTTGCCAGTATGCTCATCTGAGTCATGAGCGTGGCTATGTTCTCTGCATGAGAATTGTTTGGGTCAAGAGCAACAGAATGCACTATTGGTGTTAGTGTTGTACCTCTAGTCATCCAGCCTGAATTCGGAGCCATCTTATCAAGAAGAATCTTGCACTCTGTTAATGTCTTGCTCAAAAATGCACCCCCAGCTTAAGCATCGACATTGGCTTTCAAATTTTCTGCCAAACCCATGTAGAATCTCTGTCCAAGCATCTGGTCTAGAATGCCATAGTGGGGAAACTTCACTAGCATCCGCTTGAACCTCTCACACGTTTTCTGCAAAGTTTCGGTAGGTTTTTGCTAGTACTGCAATATCTCATCAATCTGCCTTGTAGTCTTGTTGGAAAGATAAAACTTGTTTAGGAACTGCTTGACTAATTCCTCCCAAGTGGCAATGGAATTTATTGGGAGTGAATTCAGCCAAGTATGAGCCTCTCCAGTCAAAGAGAATGGAAACAGTAATAGCTTGATGGCTTCTGGAGTCACATTCGGCTGCCTTTGGGTCACACATATTGACAACAAATTTTTCAGATGTTGTTGTGGATCTTCAATGTGTGACCCGGAGAACAGTTCCTTATTCTGTAACAGATGCAGCATGTTGTTGGTGATCTGGAATGTCTCCGATTCTGGGGTACAGCAATGGCAGTGGCCAGGTTGTCAGCAGTTGGTTATTCCCAATCACAAAGAGCAGCTTCAGGCACAAGAGGTTCCACCGCTCCATTGTTTGGGTCAACCCGGTTATTCTGATTGTTTGCATCAACATCATCCACGTTGTCCATTTCAATTTCGAGTTGGTGTTTTTGTTGTAACTGTTTGTTCTTCTTGTTCCCTCGATTTAATGACCTAAATGTTTTCTCGGGGGCTGAGAGTCCTTCGAAAAGTTCACCAGTCAGCGAAGAGCTTCTAGGCATACACATGAGTCACAAGAGAGTTCAAACGTGAGAATTTCAATGGAATTTTTTTTAACACCATAGAAAATTGTTCTAAACTAAAAATCCTAGCAATTCTTCTATGTTTTAATAAATAACACCGTTATTTCCTTGGAAACGGCTCCAAATTTTGATCACGCCAAACTATGTCTTATAAAAAGGACAAAGTGGTCACTGCAAATATAATCCGGTTTAAGTTCGGAGTCGAATCCACAAGGAACTTACCTATTTACTACAACTCTTAATAATGCTAATGAAAAGCTTAGAGAATTTCCAGATGCAATATTTTTATGAATAAACAGTGGAATTTATTTAGCTAAGGTAAAATGAAAATAAAACTAGCAATAACCAAGAATAAAGATGAATTCAAGGGTAGAGAGATCTAGGGTATTGATTTCCCCAATTGCCGGATTAATTCTTAACTCTTTAGCTATAATCTCGCCGTAATACTCTATGAGGATTATGAGTTCTAGGCTACCGCAATCATCTCTCGATCAATTACAATAATTTACTAGAAGCATTCTTTCGAACTACTCTAAGCTTACAATTTATGCAACTCAGAATTATCCCACCAAAGCTTCGTTATTTCTAAACCCACTTTTAAATTCAAGTAATTAATCTCTTCAATTACCCAAAAGTGGTGTTGTTCAACAACAATCTAACCAAGTATTCTTTCTCAAGCAACACAAGGCAAACTAGACACGATTAATCAAGGGCCCTTTCAATTAATCACAATACAAAACGTAGTTGAACAATCATAGAACAAACACAGCTCGATTATATCAAAATAGAGTTAAAACTTCATCCAACAATTGGTTCCATCAACCCTAGATTAAATGTTTAGCTACTCATACTAATACATAACATAGCAATAATATGGTTCATGATTCTCAATGATAAGTAGAAAGAAGAAGAAGAAAAACTCTAAAGAATGGCTTGATCTTCTCTCACTTGTTCTTGCCTCCTATGTCTAAAACAAGATTAATTTGACTTTTGGGCGAGTTTGGGCTCTTATAGGTTTAGGTTAATTGCCCAGGAATTTACACTTTAGCCCCAGAAATTTTGTCGCTGATAAAACCTCAACCGCGATCGCGGAATCAACCGCAGAGTCGACCGCGGTCTTAAACTGCTTCACTATTTTTGTCCACGTTCCAGTGCGCCCAGGTCCGTGGTCGCGGACCTGCCTTTTACAGTTTTCTTTGTCTTTCCTTGCTCTTTTTCATCCGGGATATCCTTGATTGGCCTTGTATGTTCATAATTGACTCCAAATCGCTTTTTATCTCCCTCTTAGCTCGGAGTGGCTCCTGCAAAGCATACTGTATACGGCTAAAATCGGAGAGTCCGGTTTTATGATCGTTATGGCTTTCCATAGTCCGTCTTCTGGGAGCTCGAAGCACAGTTCGAGGTTTGGCACCGAGGGAGCATATCAATAATTCCACTCGCTCGACCGTGGCGCGGTATAAATCGGTTACCATCATGGAAAAGCGGGAAATTCCCAAAGGCATGTGGTTAGAGCTAACCAAGTCTGCAAGGATAGTAAAAATCCGTACCAAGACATTAAATAGTTGTGCCAGCTGCATTTCTTTGTAATAATTACACATGTACTATGTTGGGTTCCCCCTCCTATATAAAGGGGACCCTTGTCATTTTTTGGGCACATGATATTCAATACAAGAACATTCTCTACTTTCTAACTTAAACATACTCCACAATTGTTCCACTGATTTATTTCTTCCATTTATTGTGTTCATTAATTGTTCTTCATTTATTGCTTATTATTGATCGTAAAAAGGCTATCCTCGAGGCCCCCATACTGTTATTCCTCCATCGATCGGCCCCAGCTAGGCACACTAGCTCGACCTCGAGGCCCAGCTTCACCCAGCTCGAGAGCCCGTTTCACCGCTGCTTGGTTTGCATATCACCATTGTTCTTTTCTTTTATCTCATTTTCCCAACTCACACTTAGCATCTATTGTTTAATTACTAGTATTAAAATAAATCACATATTTTTAGAACCACAAAATCAAATATAAATTGTAATTATCATTTTCAAGGTAAACAGTTTGGCGCCCAATGTGAGGCTAAAAATAATAGTGATTGTTTTTTTAGTGTTGGTTTACTAAAAAACACAAGTTATTATTTACACTTTTTCTTGTCCAAGAATCTTTGATTTCAGGTCAAAAAATGTCTAACTCATTGAATGCACATGAAAACAATGGTTCTAAGGATCATGGAGAGAACGGTGTAGCCGTTTCAGGCGCCGGTGTACCACTGCAAAACCCTGAGGACGTACCAACGTCAATCCCCGTGGATGTGGGATCACGCAACGCCCAACATGTCGATATAAGCTCCCATACCGATGGGAGTATACGCCGGGAAAACCAACATGAAGCGCAGAAAACTCCAGCTCGGGAGGAAAGGGAAGTTAGCCTTCACGTCAGTTTTGAAATGTTACAGGCACAACAGACCGTTATTGCTCAGCTACAAAGCCATAAAAAAACTCCAACCACAGCACCATCGGAAGTGGCTCCTCGAGTCGAACAGGCACCAGAAAGATCGAGCAAAAACGGGTCAGCAGCCGACCCGCTATTATGAAAATACTCGAGGACCTCACAAAGAGGATTGAATCAGGAGAAAAGAAGATAGAAGCCAACGACAAAAAGTTGGAGACCTACAACTCGAGGGTCAATCAGATCCCGGGCGCACCCCCGATTTTGAAGGGTGTAGATTCAAAGAAGTTTGTGCAGAAGCCAGTCCCATCGAGTGCTGCTCCAAAGCCCATCCCGAAAAAATTCAGAATGCCCGATCTCCCAAAGTACAACGGGACCTCGGACCCTAACGAGCACATCACTGCTTACACTTGCGATGTGAAAGAAATGATCTGAAGGACTGGTGGAGGCACCCCGGTTATCCGAGTATAACTTCAACATTGATGTTTCAGACATCGTATTGGCCATAGGAAAAATCAAAGATACCAGGTGGTCGAAACCCATACTGTCATATCCTTCGCAAAGGAACCCTAACCTGGTGTGCAAATTTCATGGCACACACGGGCATAAGATCAAAGATTGCAGACGTCTATGAGAAGAGGTATCTCGACTAATCAGCAAAGGGCACCTCTGAGAGTTCCTCAGCGACCGAGCTAAAAATCAATTTCGGGAAAGAGAGGCGAACAGGAAAAATGAAACAGAAGAACCGCAGCACGTCATCCACATGATCATTGGGGGAATCGGCATCCCACAAGAACCCACTTTCAAGCGAACAAAAATATCCATCACCAGGAAAAAGTGAACTCGGGGTTACATACCCGAGAACGCTCTCACATTCAGTAAAGAGGACATCGAGACCATGCCTCAGCCTCATAATGACGCATTGGTAATTTCTGTTCTTTTGAATAAATTTCAAATTAAACGTGTGCTCGTGGATCCAGGTATCTCGGCAAACATAATAAGGTCGAGGGAGGTGGAGCAGCTCGGACTGCTCGACCAGATCGTGCCCGCCTCCCGAGTCCTCAACGTGGTCAACATGGTCGGTACAACCCAAGATGCCAAATTTCATGTCATCGAAGGGGACATGAGGTACAATGCCTTGCTCGAAAGGCCATGGACACACTGCATGAGAGCAGTACCATAAACACTTCATCAAATGATGAAGTTTCCAACGAAGGACGGAATAAAAACGGTATACGGGGAGCAGCATGCAGCAAGAGAGATGTTTGCGGTGCACGGTGTGGCACCAACATCGACACCTTCTACATCGAATGAGCAGGATAAGCAAACAGTCGAGACACAATCACGAGCCACATTCTCGGCTACACCCGAATGAACTAGTAAATGATCGTGTCACATCCTCGGAACGAGCAGTTGAAACATATCAAGGCTCAAACGCCATCACCACTAAGGTAACCCTCTCCCTTTTTATTTACGTTTTAACTAACCTATGTGTAGGTGTTTGATTGAGAGGAATCAAAGCACCTTCCAGCTCGAAAACCTTAGGTTTTAAAGCATGTGTTGCGCTCTTTTTCCCACAGATCGGATTTTATCCCAAATGGGATTTACCGACGAGGTTTTTAACGAGGCAAAATCTATATGCTACCTAAGGAGAACTCATCAGCTCTTCGATCAACCTCAAATACTGGGGGGGCATCCCCCCGGGAGATCGCCTCCTCGAAGAAATTGAAATATGCCAAAGAGGGTCCCGAAAGGAGAATGATGTATCGGACCAAACGATCGAATGAACCGTGTATGCATAGAATAATCGAACCCTCGACGACGAAAACATGTATGCTTGTACCAAGTAATCAAAGGAGTATCTTTTATCATCAAAACACTTCATGCTTCAAAGAAGTTTACTGTTCTCGCAAGAAACGGCCCCAAGGCCGAAAACGCCCGAACACTCGGGGACTGTCATCGACAGTCAACTCACCAAACCATACAAACTGGAATCGTAAGCCCTAAAAGAGGCAACCCCAAGCTCATAAGACCTCGAAGAGGCAACATCCAAGTACAAGCCATCAACGAGGTAACGCCAAAAATGTAAGCCCTCCATGAGGCAACACCAAATCTGAGTCAAGCCACCAAGAACTCGAACCCGTAAGACCTCCACAAGGCAACTTCGAGCTTATAAGACCTCCATGAGGCATGCTAAAAAAATTATAAGACCTCCATGAGCCAACACCAAATCTGAGTTAAGCCACCAAGAACTCGAACCCGTAAGACCTCCACAAGGCAACTTCGAGCTTATAAGACCTCCATGAGGCATGCTAAAAAAATTATAAGACCTCCATGAGCCAACACCAAATCTGAGTTAAGCCACCAAGAACTCGAACCCGTAAGACCTCCACAAGGCAACTTCGAGCTTATAAGACCTCCATGAGGCATATCGAGCTTATAAGACCTCCATGAGGCATGCTCAAAAAATTTATAAGATCTCCATGAGGCAATACCAAATATATAAGACCTCTACGAGGCATGCCCAAATTTGTAAGACCTTAAAAAGACATAATCCTGATATTAAAGTCAAGGCTATATATTCGAACTCGTAAGACACCTTAAAAGGCATACCCTCGATATAGACGCCGAAACTACCTCACTCGGGGACTAAAAGGCTACGGCCAAACACAATGACTAATGTCATAAGGCTCCGGCCAAACTAACACGACTCAGAGACGTTCGACCGTCGCCATAAAATCACAGGCCTTCAAATACTTCAAAATTACTTCACAAAGAACCGGTTAATTAGTGTCACGACCCAAAACATATGGGTTGTGATGGCGCCGGACACCACTGTCAGGCAAGCCAACCCCTTAATCAGTTGAAATACCTTCTTAACAATTTCGAAATCGTTGCCTTTATTGCATTTTATAATCAAATAAATAAATTTTTTTGTAAATTAAACACGACAAGGAATCCATTTAATTCAGTAAAACAAGACTCAACACATCCCCAGAACCCGTTGACACAAGTACATGAGCAGTTTCTAAGAATTTATACAAATACACAACTCTTCTCCGAGAATAAATGGGACAAATGCAATAAAATACAAGTAAAGATATACAAGGAAGGAGACTCTGTCAACTGCGGAACGCCTCCAGATGAATGCAGCCGAGTAAGTCTCCGAATCATTTTCCGAACTATGAAGGTACCTGTGCAACAAAATGCACAGAAAGTGTAGCATGAGTACATAAATATATATGTACCCAGTGAGTATCCCGTCTAAACTCGAAGAAGTAGTGACGAGAGGTCGACTAGACACTCACTAAGGTCCAACAAAGATAATAATAGACAGGATATAAGGAAAACCGTAGGCATGTAAGATAGATAAACATCAAAATGTATCAAAATCAGGTATCAAAATAACAGTCGAAGTTAAACAACAATATGATCATCGGGATGAAATAACATCAAGCAAGTCTTATATCCTCCGTGGCGTACAGCCCGATCCCATAATGTAATCACTCTCATCACTCCGCCGTGGCGTACGGCCCGATCCCATAATGTAATCACTCTCATCACTCCGTCGTGGAGTACGACCCGATCCCATAATGTAATCACTCTCATCACTCCACCGTGGCGTACGGCCCGATCCCATAATGTAATCACTCTCTTCACTCCGCCGTGGCCGTACAACCCGATCCCATATTGAAGTCACTCTCATCACTCCTCCGTGGCGTACGGCCCGATCCCATAATGAAATCACTCTCATCACTCCTCCGTGGCGTACGACCCGATCCCATAGTGTAATCACTCTCATCACTCCGCCGTGGCGTACGGCCCGATCCCATAATGTAATCACTCTCATCACTCCGCCGTGGCGTACGGCCTGATCCCATAATGTAATCACTCTCATCACTCCGTCGTGGCGTACGACGCGGTCCCATAAGAGTGGGGTATATCACAAATTGCTCGCAGAATGTAAATTTGCGAAGCGGCAACATGCGCACATAAAGTATTAAGTATACTTCACATATCAAATCCTTTTCAATTATTTAAGTCAATGATTGCTCAGGGAAATAATACCATCTTACATGAGTACAAAACTTATAAGTCATTTCTTTTTCTTTCATAATACCTTTCATTTTATATTTAAAATAAAACAATTTTCTTCGTATTGATTTAAATAAAACCGTTCCTTTCATTTCATTTTTACAATAGAACAACTTTCTTTCATATTTTCTCAACAGTAATCACATCACATAATACATACAAGGTACAAATAAAGCACATAGAGGCATGCTCGTGAGTCATAAAGCTACCCGACTTATCAATGTAGTCGCCACATACGGACTCTCGTCACTTGGTACGTACGTGGCCCCCCTACAACATGTATACCAAGCAAATAAGGATCCTATGGGGATGTTTCCCCCTTACGAGGTTGGAAAGGAGACTCACCTCGCTCCGAAGATTCATCACCAGCTTTCAAACCTCTACGACGACTAAAAATGGATGTGCACGCTCCCAAACTATCCAAATAACGATAATTCAATGAAAATATACTCAATAGATCATAACCAATTCAAATTACAAAGCTCCTCAGCCCGGCTCAATGAAATGACCAAAATGCCCTCGGGCCCACGTGCCCGGACCTCGAAATTTCTTGAAGAAGATCTCCCCGAAGCTTTACTAATTCAATTACACATTTTACTCAATTATTCATGCTCAATTCGTGGCTAAAATCCAAATTTCTAGGTTTTCTTCAAAATACTAATTTTTCCACAAATTTTTCATGTTTAATCCCATGTATAAACCTTGAATTAAATTGGAAATGAGAAGGAATCACTTACCTCTTGATGCTTGATGAAAATCACCCTTTGAAATCCTCCAAAATCGCCCCAACCAAGTGAAGGAATTGATGAAATGGCCAAAATCCCATTTTTTTTAAACATCCTGCCCAGGTATTTACTCAGTGCGATCGCGGAAAATGATTTGCGATTGCGGAGTACAATTTTCCAGCCCAAAATTTTCTCTTTGCGATCGCAAAAAGAGCTTCGCGATCGCGGAGAACAAATGCCCAGCTTCCCGGACAGCCTCTAGTAGAATAGTCATACCTTTTTGCACAAAACTCCAAATGACAAATGGTTTAATGTTCTGAAAACTAGACTTCAAAATCTATAATTTTCATTTGTTTGTCATCTCCCAAATTCTTATATATTTCGAGATATAAGCTGCCAAAGTCAGCCCTATGCAACACAAATTTCTTCTTCATCTTCCCCGACACCCTATAGTGTAATAGCCATATAGTTTTGTACACAAATCCAAATGCTAAAAGGTTTACATTTCTAGAAACTAGACGCAAAGGGATACAACTTTCGTTTTACATCACCTCAAAATGACTTATAGATTGTGAGATATGAGCCTCCGAAGTCGAGTCAGTGCAGCAGAGCATTTCTTCTATGCGATCGCACAAGCTTGCCTGCGATCGCACAGGCCTTTTTCCAGCTCCCTCCAAATCCTTCTCCGCGATCGCAACACTGAGGCTGCGATCGCACAGACCAAAAATCACCCCTCCCATTTTACACCAGAAACATTAGATGACAGCAGCAACAAAGTAGAGAAAAATGGCCCGAAACCACCCCGAGACCCCCGGGACCCCGTCCAATTGCACGACTCAGTCCCACAACATCCCACGAACTTGTTTGAAGCTTCAAATCACATCGAACAACGTCAAAATCACGAATCGCACTAAAATTCAACTTTATGAACTTTGAAAATTCCAACTTCCACATTTGATGCCGAAACCTATCAAACCACGTCCGATTGACCTCAAATTTTGCAGGCAAGTCATATTCGACATTACGGACCTGCTCCAACTTCCGGAATTGCATTCCGACCCCGATATCAAAATTTCCATTTCCGGTCGAATTCTTCAAAAACCTTCAGTTTTCTATCTTTAGCCAAATGACCTTAAATTGACTTTTGGATATCCGAATTCACTTCCGATCGCGCTCCCAACTCCAGAATCACCATACGAAGCTATTCCCAGACTCGAAATCCCAAACGGACATCAGTATCTTTGAAATGTACTTCAAGTCAAACTTAGGAAATTTCCTTAAAATACTGACTTTCCACAATATACGCTGAACTGCTCCCGGGTTATCCAAACCCCGTTCCGGACATACGCCCAAGTTCGAAATCATCATACGAACCTGCTAGAACCTTCGGATCATGATTCCGAGGTCGTTTACTCAAAATCCCAGCCTTACTCGATTTCTTCAACTTAAGACTTCTGAAATGAGAATTTTCCTTTAAATTCAACTCCGATCTTCCTGAACTTCAATTCCGACCATATGCACAAGTCAATATAACTGAAATGAAGCTGTTCGTGACTCCCAACTGTTGAACGACACGCTGGATCTCAAAACGACCGGTCGGGTCGTTACAATTAGGCTACCCTCGACATAAGCAAAAGAGCTTCGATCATGTCGGCTCCAAACAATGAAAAGGCTTCGAAAGAATCAGCCTTCGAGCGGACCTCCCAAGGTGCTCATCTGTCATCACATATCGGCTCATAATCAAGGTTCTTATCGAGCCATCGAAGAGTCGGACGAACACAAAAACTTCAAAAGGGTATTTAACGAGGGAAAACTATAGCCATACTAGAGGTCGTAACGACCCAATGCATAAGAGCCTAAGCGCCAGCCTAAAGAGCCTCAGGGTCAATGCGTAAGAGCCTAAGGGCCAGCCTAAAGAAGCCTCAGGGCCGATTTAAAAACTTAAGGGTCGACGAGCCTGAGTCAAAATTTGACTCGAGGACTAAGCCCTAAGCGGTTAACTATCAACTACTGCTTGTCGAGCACAAAATCTCAAGGGTTTAATCTGGAAGTCCAAACTCATCGGACTAATCATTGCTCATCGAGCACAAAACCCCAAGAGTTTCATTTCTAAGTCCAACTCATCAGACTAATCATTGCTCATCAAGCACAAAACCCCAAGGGTTTCATTTCGAAGTCCAACTCATCAGACTATATAATTGTCGGGCATCGCAATTCAGAAAAAAAAAAAAAATGACGCAAGCAAGCGGAAGTTCATACAGAGGGAAAACCGAAAGGTTTCTTTTTATATATGTAATGGTAAAGGATACATTTACAATGCTCTCTTAGAGCCCTATACAAAGAATCGGAAAGAAAAAGCCTAGTCTATTTTCCTCTCGGGAACTACGATTCCATCGGCCTCCTATTGTCTTCGGCATCGGATACAAGGAACTTGGCGTCATACTCATCCACCTTTGCATGCTCTATCTGCTCTGAGAGACCAAAGCCCCTAGCATGGATCTCCTCGAGGGTTTCCCTCCGGGATTTGCATCGAGCATATTCATTGTTTCTACTCTCTCGATCAGAAGCCCCCCTCAGCTGCATGCGAGCTTCGGCAGCATCTTTCAAATAGATGGACACCTTCTTATCGGCCTTCGACCGAGCCTCTTCGGCTTCAGCCCGAGCGTCCACAACCTCGACCTTCATCTTTAAAAGATCAGTCTCGAGCTTAGCAACTCTGCCCGTCTAAACTGAGTTGTTTTCTCGGGCATTACAGAACTGTACATCGAGGGCCGAGGCCTTAGCCAAAGTGTTCCTTTTGGCCACAACATGAGCATCCATATGTGCCTTCAGCTCATTGCACTCGAAGTTATCCTGGCCGACTTTTCCCCAAAGGCTCCAGCACCTCCTTCTTTCTCTACAATTGATATATCGAAACATTAGGCTCCGAAGAACAGGGGAAGAGAAGCATACACTCCCTCAAAATGAAGATTACCTGTTTCTTGAGATTGCCTTCGTAATATCGGCTTCGATCCATCTCATATCGAAGGTGCATCAACTCTCTTGTCTTCTTGTCACAAAGGAGCCTGAGTGACTTCTTCCCCTCCCAAGCTGTCCGCAGCCTAGCTTCACAACGAAGTAGAGGACTTGAGTTTGTTGAAGGCCTATGAAAAAGAAACTTCAGTATAATAGATGAAAACAGGAAGCTGAAAAAGCCACAAAGTTCACCGAAGCTCGCCGTTAGGCCTCCTCAAAGGTCAAGTGTGCATCTGCCGATCTGGTCCTATCAGCCCCAGTTGAACCACTCTAAATGGGGACGCGATCACTCGGAGCTCTATTTGACCCAGGCAGCCCCTGGCCCCGAATATCCCTCGAAGTACCTTCGAAGGGAGAAAAAGATGGTGGCAAAGGACTTTCACTCCTTCCTTCTCGAGAAACCTCTACCTCGAGGTTAGAGACCCCGGGTTCAGCAGGCCAAGCTGCCTCGGGAGACTTCTCAGCCCTTGCCGATGATGCAGTGCCATCCCTTTAGGTTGTATCACCGCTCGTATACCGGCCGATGAATATATGGTTTCCCTTAGTGGCAGCATCTTCCTTATGCCTCCGGGTAGGCCCCGCCTCACTATGAATATCCTCGTCCCTCGAGGATCCCTTCCGTTTGATATCATTCCTCGGCCCCGAAGCTGATGATCCTTCCTCTTCTCCAAGAGGTCACAGTCTCATCTCAGAAAATTCTCCAATGCCTGCAGCAAAGAAATTAATAAACACAAAGTGAAGTATTCCTTAAGAAAGGATTCATATGGCACTTACCATGGTGTTTTTCTTCCCACCTACCATTTGACAGGTCTCGCCACTTGCGTTCATCGTATGTTGAACAAGCTGCCAGTTTTCGAGTCTAATCTGCCAAATCGAGGACCTCGTATGGCAACCACGGGATCGCTGCGGAGAAAGGAAGAAAACATTCTTACGGAGTCTGACTCCGCTAAGAACAAAAGATGGTAAAATATAACGTATCACTTACGTGTGGAACTCCATTCCTCGGGAAACGGCAAGAACTCCGTAGGAATAATATCGACAGTCCTCACTCAAACAAATCGACTCATCCACCCTCAGTCCCTATCCCCATCATCACTGGCGATAAAGGGCTTGGTGGATCGACGTCGTAGAGTGATCAGACCTCGGTAGTGTAGAGGTCGATACAGTCTGATGAGGTGGCTGAGGGTGACTCGAGCTCGGCCTTCTCAGCAAAAACTCTTATCATCAGCATTATCCTCCAGAATGACGGATGGACTTGAGCCAAGGTAACTCGATATTTTCGACAAACTCGAGCATGACTCGGTCGAGAGGGACCAATGCAAAGGGTACGTATATACGTTCAAGAACCTCTCTACATGGGCCATGATACCCTCTTCCCGGAAGAGTACTTGCAGCATCACCTCTTCTCCCCATCCGCAGTCTCTCCTCACGACCTCGAGGTGTCCCTCTTCTATTGATGAGATAAACCTCGACGCATGCTCTCGATGTCCTCGAACATCGAGAGGTCTCTCCAACGTAAAATCCCTCCTTGAGATGAAACAGCTCGAGGTTAGCTCGTCGAACACCGGCGGTGTACCACCGGTCGGGCAGGAAGCAGAGCTGGAACCTCCCTTTTCATGGTGAGCAGATGCAAGCATAATGGCCATTACTCCTTCGAAGCAGGGAAAAGAGGATGAAAGCTCGGGCAAAAGCTTTGAACTAAAATGGCAGAAGAGCTTAGAAAAGAAAAGAAACTCTAAAGAGAAAACTAGTTTTGCAGAACAGCAAAGCTTTCAATAAAGAAAAAGCAAGTATATATAAGAAGTACGGCGACTATTCATTTACTCTAATAGCCAATCAACTCTGACAAAGACATTATGACTTTTTTAGGAAATGTACCGGCGGGTCCACTCGGTCATGTCACACTCACATCATAAAAATGACGCTATAATGCAAAGATCGAAGGGTCAAATCGACCCCTTGCCAAACCGACCCCGGGAGAGTGTATGATTGAAATCAAAACAGTCGAGGATCTCTATTACTCCAAGTTCGGGCTCGAAAGAGCTAAGTTCAAAATTCGAAGATTAACTTTTGCATAGACGTTAAAGGGCAAAATTTTGTACACATGAAGATGAGGAGATCCTTTGTATTCACAAAAATACATTTACAAGAGTACTTTACAAGACTCCCACGGGGAGCCCATATACATAAAAGAAAAAAGCAAAAATAGCAAGTAAGTCTACTCTTCGCCTTCACTGCTTCCCGAGTCTCTTCCAGAGCCCTCATCCGAAGTAGCCGGAATTGCTGATTCTTCTTCAAAGGCCCTGGCCTCTTCAATCTCGGCAGAGAGATCGAACCCTCTAGCATGCACTTCCTCGAGGGTTTGTCTTCTAGCCTTCGATCGAGCGTGAGCAGCGGCCTGAGCCAGTTTGAGCTCGGCTCGGATATCTCCCTGGCCCGATAGTTTGCGGCGGCAGCATCCCTTTTGTACGAAGAAATGAATGCATCGGCCTCAGACTTGGCCGCGGATAATGCGGCAGCCTCCTCTTGAGCACCTCGACGAAGGCCCTGGGTCGAGGCCAGCTCTCCCCGAAGAATATATCTCTCCGAGGCCACGGTATCACTATGCCGCTTTAGCTCGAGGATCTCGGCATCCTTGGCCGCGACTTCTTCCCGGGGCTGCCTCACCAGGGCATCTTTTTGCTCAATCTTCAATAACGAGTCAAGCTAATTAGCGCCAAGTTACAACGATAAAATACAAGCTCCGGAATACCATCTTACCTGCTCGACAAAGTTATCCCTCTCCTGGAGTGCTTTCTTTGAGCCTTCCCGGAGGTCGATCAACTCCTCCTCTTTTCGGGCAGATAGAGCCTTCAGCTCATTCGACTCCGATGTAAGCTTCTCGAGCTCCTCCTCATGATGAGTCAACTCATCTTGTAGCTTAGAGAAGGCTTTGTCATACAACTTCTTGACATTCTACACAAAGGGGGGAAAGTTAGAAAGATAAGAGTAAAAACTTGAAGCACAAGTAGTATGTCAAGAAGATCACCTGCTTGTGAAGCTTCTCAGCTCCTCGAGAGTGACGGAGGCATCGAGATCGGCATCCTCCTCGAGACCAATGAAGTAATCTCCGAACGCGTCATCCTCTCCCTGAGAGGTCCCCACATCAACAACACCCCTGTTCTGGGTATCCCTTATCTCTCCTGGAGAAAATGACGGGCCTGATTGAAAGCCGCCTATGGCATCAACTTCCATCAGGGATCCCCAATGGAATGATCTGGACCCTTGCGAAAGGACCTCAAAATCCGACGACCTTGACTGAAAAGCTCCCAATTAGGTCAGTAGCTGGTCGAGTCGCTGATAGACCAAATAAGCACAATAGCTATTTAGAGACGAAGGAGCTCTATTTGGGATTCTATAGCCTACGCACTTGCCTTTAGGGGATCGAAGTTGGATGAATCTCCAGTGGTTCCTTCCATCGGCGTCATCGAACCACGTTAGCAATCCAGAATAACTGGAAGCTCGAAACGACCGGTCAAAGGAATTGATCCCTTTAGTTCTGTTCTTTGAGAGTTTTATAGCACACCTGGTCTTATTTGAGTTCAAAGCGAGGATCTAGACAGAGACAGATTGCAATTGCAAAATCCAACTCTAAGAAGCAGCTTTACTTTAAAGAGGGAGGAAGCTAGGAGAGGATTCTAAACAATTCTATATAGCCGAACAACAAAAAGAGAAAGATAGAATACCTTTCTTAGCTAGCCTAGCGTGCTAGAAACCTACAGGGAACAAGAGCCAGATCGAAGACATTCCTTTCATTCTTTTATACCCCTCTCTTCTTAGTTGCTCCTCTTTCTAGGGATCTAATGGCCGTAGACCACCTTCTTGTGACTATGTTGAAGAATTCATTCCCCCCTTTGAGTTCTCGAGTGAAAGGGTCATGTGTCCTTTATACCCAACAGGACAAGAGTATACAGGTCCTCCAGTGGCGAATAAGAGCTCGTCGAATCGTCATTCTTTACTTCCGGGGTCAATCAATTGGTAGTCCTCCAATTTCTTCTCGAAAGCCTGTTTATAAGAAATAGCTTATGCCACTCGTATTGCCCCGGATTGACAAAAGAGGCTTGGATTGAAGGGTCCTAGCTACGCCATGCGTTCAATACAAAATCTGGAAAGCTGCAGGGATGAAAAAAAGAGGGATCTTTCCTGTGTTGCACTGAAAAAAGGACCTAAGAGACGAGCGTCTTCTCTTAGGTTTCTTCCTCCCGCGCCCACCGTCGCCCGGCCCGCGTTAGAGGGGAAGATTAGCAAAGCGGGAAAAGAAAGAGGGAAGGGGAGAAGCATCTTATTCTCTTCGCAAGAACTTCCGGATCGTAGAAGCATTCGGAACGGGCTTCGCGTTCATTTTGTTGGCAGAAACGATCTGGGTGACTATCCAGCACGTTTCGGAGAGCACTTTTAGTCTGCGCTGGTGAATGGAAGCCCCCCTATCAAGCAAGAAGGAAGCGACTCTTCCCACGGCGGAGTCACCATTGACTCTATTTATTATTATGGTAAATCAGTGTATCAAGATGTCAATCTGAGATCTTTTTTCGGTCAGCTTCACCACTACTGCCTGCTCTCTCCTTCTTCGTCACTTCCCATTCCACAACATACCTGGTCTTCTCTTGATCCATCTGAATCACACCCTTGCTGATCAAATGGCCAAGAAATAGCACTTTCATCTGAGTACTCTTTCACGTACAACCTCGCTTCAGATTCATCGAGCTGGGTGTTGCTTCCTTCTCCTAGTTTTGTGTGTCTTTTGCGGCGATCTCAATGTATTTCAAATTCTGCTTTCATCTGAAGATGAAGGAGACATCATTAGCTCACTTGTATTGGTTTAGTCTTTCGACCCTAAAAGCGTAGAACGGACTCATTCAGATAGAGGGGAAGAGGCAGAGCACAACCGATTCTGTGGCACAAGATGCGCTGGTATTGCAAAGGCAGGAATGAGTTCACAACGTTCGAATAAGCTACTCGACCGACTAAATCTAAAAGGAGAAAGAGAGATGACTCTAGTTGTTGAGTACCCTAAGGAAGGTACCAGATCGACTTCTAGTTGTAGCGGATCTTACTTACATCGGTTCTAGCGCTTTCTCTTGATTCTATTTTTGAAAGATCTTTCCTTGCTCTGAGGAATGCCCGGTTTAACCAGAAAAGCCTATTGAATCAGCTTTTGGGAATAGAAGGGGAGCAGCCTACTTGTGGCGCACTATGTACTTACAGCCTCTACGATAAGCAAGTGAATGTGGCCGGTGCGTGGCGAACGGTTCAGCAAGCCATTTTTTGCCTCAACTCCCTAAATAGGAAGAGGGGTAGTTTACAAATATGGGTAATCAATTCAGACTCAATCCACATCCCTTGCTTGAACCTTCTAAACCGAACTCAATTCAATAAAGTTTCCCCGTCCGATAGGTGCTATATATAGTGGGCGATTTACCTAGTAATCGGCATTCTAGAAGCAACTTCTTTATTCTACTCGCTACCGGTTTTGGTCTTATTAATAAGGGTTGCAAACCGGACGTGGTTTTGGAAGATATGGCACTAAAAGTTGTAGAGCTGGTCGTCTTTCATATCGAGCCATTGAAGACTACACTAAGGAACAAGGAAGCTTGACTGAGAAAAGAAGTCAAGGAACGAAGCTGCTTCTCTAATAGCCCCGTTGAATAGGAGGGCGGAGGCTTTTTGAAAAATTAAGGACCACAGGACGGGATAGGGTCCCGTTGAATTATACCTACCTGGTAAACCCCGCCACAACGGTCATTTTCTACCTCTCGAACACATGGATGCCAAACTCCTTTTCATTAAGATTTTAGGACTCCTAGTTCTAACTTCAATCTTGGAGAAAGGTGAGTGGACAGCTACTATGAATAAATGGATTGTCTCTATTGAACCTAGCCTTACTAAATATCGTAAGAAAAAAAGCCAGCCGCTGCAAGTGCTTGAGAATGAGTTCACGAACTTGCAGTTCATGACACACTGGAGCATCTTAGACAAGATGAAATTGAGGATTTGTCGTTGTCCCCTCCAGTTGTTGGCTCCATGCATATTGCTATCCATTGCTTCTAACTATGTCGATGAAATGGGACCGCGAAGACAACCCACCACTAGAGCTTGCTTTGCTCTCGAGAATAGAAAAGAAGCCGGGAGGAAGAATGGAGTATAGCATTACCTCTAGAGTACAACACGGAGCCTTCTTTTCGTAAACCCTACTCCTGCGCCCCTAAATCCCATATCTACTACTTAGTCAAGCCCTTGGCAGGAGGTTCGATGTCCCCCTCCTTTCCAGTCCGGCCGCAGTACGACACTTGAACTCGAAGCTACGATCAGATCCAATTGGATCTGGTCCTATCCGACCAACCCCGGAACTTAGAACGGCCAGCCTGTTTGGACGGTAGAACGGGGAGAGGGGGAGAAGGGTCCCCCTCTCCCTTGTCAAAGCTTAGTTATCCGTGAATGAGAACTCATTTTTCTTGTTGGCTGGCTTATGATGGTTTCCTGTCCCAATTCAACATATTCCTTATCTATTCAAATTCATATTAGAAAATGGGATTATCAACTATACTTGATTCATACTACTGTTGGCTTATGTGCTATGTCTAGCGGCTGGTGAATCCTACCCAGTATCGGGATTGGGTAGGATATTTCCTCGGTTTCCGAGAAGGGTTTTAATAGCGACCGGACTCCTCTTCTCTGGAAGGGCCTGATTAGGCTCTTCTTGTTGGAGTATCCTCACTCAGAGGCTGAATTGAATTCTCTCTTTTCTTTTGGGAGTGCCTGAAGAGACCTGCTTACTGGAAGGTACCATTCTTTTCCTTCCCTTTCTTTATGACAGAGCAATTGAATGAAGCGGTGCGGGGCCTATAAGATTATGAATAAGCTATTTATTCTCCGTCCTTGGGTCAGAACTCCTATGAAGTTTGAAGTTAGAACCCAAGTGAGAGTCGTGGAAGAATCATTCTATAGGCAGAAATAAAGGCTTTCTTGGTTTCCTCTCCTACCTACCACGAGAAAAGAGGTTGAAGCAACGAATTCTTTCTTTTTATTTTAACCACCAGGTGGGACGAGAAAATTCCCTTCCTTTCTGATCCAATGGATTAGGTATAGGTGGAAGGAGATGAAAGCTGGCGCATAAGTAATGTAATGATGGCTAAGGGCTTTCTTTTTACCGGTTTGAAAGGAAGAGTGTGCCACAGTGAAATGCAAGACAGAACAGAAAGCAAGGAAGGTGAAACGGTGTTGGCAAAATCCAATACAAAATGTCCCGAGGGGGTATTGTTGAATGAATTGACTTTGGTTTGATTTCCTGAAACACAAGCGGATCGGAACAATAGAACTAATAATAGAATAAACAGGCTTTCTACTATACACGTGGAAATGGTCCAAGTTTTCTCAATCTTAGGTACCCATGAATTTATCAAATTTTTATAGTAGAAATGCCATAAAGTGCGACCCAAGATCCATGATACGAAAACCAAAAGCAAGATAAGTAAGCACACAAAATCATGGTGTATTTCTAACTCCAACTCGAACAATAAATAATTATACAATAGAAAACACCATCTAAAGAGCTTTATCTCTATCATAATCGCTAAAATAGTTGAAAAAAAGATAGCTGAAAATTCAAGTAAAAAGGGAGGGCTTTAGCGAGAACAACTGTAATTGAATCGGGAACGGAAAGACTTCACTTCAACTCAATAAATGACGTCTACTTCGTAAGTGCTAAGGCAAAATATATCACCGAAAGGAAAGGTGATAGGGGAGCCTAGCCATTTCACTGTACCCGAGTAATAAAGTGGAAACCTCCTTCACGATCGATTAAAAGGAAAGTCGCCNAGGGTTCACTCTACCCGAGTAATAAAGTGGAAACCCCCCTCACGATCTCGATTAAAAGGAAATATTCTTCTCGCTCCCAAAGAATTTCAAAATCTGGCCCTCCGAACTCTCTAATCAGGGACTCGTCAGCACAAACTGTATCCTGCCCGGCGGTTGGCTCGGGACTATGCACAAACCCTCCGCTAGGGTCACATCAACATTGGGTGGGTCCGCATCGGCCACCTTCGACTTGGCAGCCTTCTGCCCAGCAACTTTTGAAGCATCAACGCTTCGTCTTACCCTTTGTACCAAAGGGCGACATCCATCATCTCCGTCTTCTGTATGAAGACTCGCTGCAACAGCCGAAGTCAAGACCGTGGCATCGGTCTTAGACTTTCGAGCCTTGGGTTTTGTTGACTTTGGAGACTTTGCTGGAGTCTCCCTCTTTCTCTTCTTGTCCTTGGCGGGTTTCGAGGCCTCTTCACCAGGAGGAGGCGGTCTCATTTCGCAATGAAGGTTACTCATAAATAATTTGGGAATAACAACAATACGGGCTTACCGTGATTCTTGGCCTGCCATCGCATCTTGGCCAAATCGCACCAAACGCGCTTGTTATATAGAAGGGCGGAGTTCAAAAGCTTCACCAATCTCGGGAGGTCTTGGACCGCGCCGAGGAACCACACGGTAGCTACAAAATCAAAAGAGAATCAAGCAAAAAAGAAAAGGGGTAGTCCAGAAAAAGAAAGAGAGATGATAAAACATGTTTGATATAAGGACACTTACACTTCATGTTCCATTCCTCCGGGAATGGGATCCTCTCAGCAGGGATACGGTCCAAGGTTCTGACTCAAACAAACCGGCTCATCCGTCCCCGTTCCTTGTCTTTATCGATGTAGGAAAAAGACGACTTCGCAGATCGACGCTGCAGCTTGACGAAACCCCCTCGATAGAGACGAGGGCTATACAACCTGATCAGGTGATCGAGGGTGAAGGTCATTCCCTCGACCATGTTGGAGAAGTATTGAATCATGTAGACAATACTCCAGAAAGAAGGATAAATTTGACCGAGTGTCACTCGGTACTGGCGATAGAAGTCGAGAATCTATCGGTGCAGAAGAAGAATCTACAGGGCCTAAAGTAAATGGATAAGTATATATACTGAGGAAGCCAGATTTATGAGTAACTATGTTTTCCTCATCCTAAGGGATTTCTACTTGCACCGATTCCCCCTAGCGGCAATCTATCTTTACCTTCTTCACCTCGGTTACTACACTGATGTACAGAGACATGGGCTCGCATTGGCCTGGTGTAGAAGGGGGTTTGTCGATGATAAAATCGGAGATCGTGTCAAAGGGAACAGGAATGCATTGCTCGACATTAGGAGGTGTTTTCGATTTGCCCTTAGACAGGCGTGAAGAAGAAGTGGTTCCCTCTTTTTGAGGGACCGTTTTGGAAGTTTTGCCCATGGTTGTAACTGGGTTTCAAAGAAAGAAGATGAAGAAATAAGCGCGGAAGGATGATGAGTGCAGGAACTGTTAACAATAGATTTGAAAGATTGAAGGAATTGTAAAAGTTTGGAAGAAAGGAGATGGAAGTATCTATAGGAATCGCTTCATGCATATTGGAGAAGCGAAAAGGTCGACCAATAGCAATTCGGGGGTCGTGCTGACAGCGACCGCTGCGCAACCTTTCTGCCGCATCATTTAATGACCTCACGTGGTTGACGCCATAATGGGGCTATCGTAGAGGCAAGAATTCAAGGCCGTTTCTTATCATTTCATTCTAAGAAATGCGGAGATTATCTATATACGGCTAAAATCGGAGAGTCCGATTTTATGATCGTTATGGCATTCCGTAGCCCGTCGTCAGGCAGCTCGGAGCACAGTTCTAGGTTTGACACCGAGGAAGCACATCGAGGATTCCCCTTGCTTGACCGTGGGGCAGTATAAATTGGTGGCCATCATGGAAAAGCGAGAAATTCTTAAAGGCACGTGGTTAGAGCTGACCAAGTCTGGAAGGATAGTTCAAATCCGTACCAAGACATTAAATAGCTGTACCAGCTGCATTCTTTTGTAATAATTACACATGTACTATGTTGGGATTTCCCCGCATATATAAAGGGGACCCTTGTCATTTTTTGGGCACATGATATTCAGTACAAGAACATTCTCTACTTTCTAACTTAAACATACTCCACAATTATTTCACTAATTTATTGCTCCATTTATTGTGTTCATTAATTGTTCTTCATTTATTACCCATTATTGATCGTAGAAAGGCTATCCTCGAGGCCCCCATATTGTTATTCCTCCATCGATCACCCCCAGCTAGGCACACTAGCTCGACTTCGAGGCCCAGCTTCGGCCAACTCGAGACTACGTTTCACCGGTTCTCGGTTTGCATATCACCATTGTTCTTTGCTTTTATCTCATTTTCCCAACTCACACTTTGCATATATATCTTAATAACTAGTATTAAAATAAATCACATATTTTTAGAACCACAAAATCAAATATAATTATAATTACCATTTTCAAGGTAAAAACATACATTTCTCAATTAGAGCATTTTGTTATCTTTTAGAATTTAAACATCAATAAAGTATGGTTAATTTAGAGTATAAATAGCGTTTACATTGTTTAATAGGCTACTATCAGACCCCACTGGTGGAATTTTACTGAGTTGTTGTTGTTGTATATAAATGAAGGCCCGTGGTATTCTTAGTTGCAAATGTTATTAGGATATTAAATTATATTAGACTTATTTTTCATACGTTAGCGGTTGTCATGGTCATGTCTTTTTATGTTGAGCTAGAAGCATAAACGGATTATGGCATCCAGGTATTTTGTTTCAGTTTGTTTTAAACTAAAGGTGGTTGACATACATTTGCTTGTCTGGTGCAATTTTCCAATTGTGACTGATGCTATTTTAAATATTATCCTGATAGTTTCATTTTGCTCTTGTTGGTTAATGTTGTAATTGACTTGCATTGAACATATTTTGTTGTTGTGGGATAACGGGTATCAGAATTGAGTGTTTGGTGTACAATGTATGAGGCTATGGGCGTGCAATATTAAAGTTATTTAGATTATCTGAAAAGTGACAACTTTGTGGATTCTTAATTTTGTATGATCTTCTATTCTTGCGCATTGTTCTTTAATATGGAACAACTCCTATCTTATTATTTTTCTTCTCTCCTTTATTTCTTTGAGCTATAAAATTTAGTGTCGTTATGATTTTTACTACATGTAGCTAAAACTAAAAAAATTTACTTTCTCATAGTGTTAAATTTTTTAAGAAGTAGTAATACATAAAGCAATCAACAACTGACATACAAAAATAAAACATAAGAATTCTACGTTGCTTATTCACCCCTTTAATTAATTGCATTTGATTCTTTTTAAAATTTTATGATTATGAATTATTATTTGGAATGGGGGATATCATGGAGTTTAGAATACCACAAGTATAACTCCATAATAATGGCTTTTTTTTAATTATAAAGGCTGGGAAGTAACTATTTTTGAATTAGTGTATATATCTTAATATGAGCTTTCAGCTTCATGGCGACTGATAGCTGATTTGTAAGATTAATAGAATAAGAAAAAACCTTAGATTATATGCTCATCAGCTTTCTTTTTTTCTTTCTCTGAATAGTGTCTGTCTATCTCATCGTGGAACACACCAAGAATATTATCTACAAGAAAATATTAGGTGCAATATGATCATATTACATGTTTGCACCTAATAACACAAAAAAATTAGATCATTCAACATTATGCATATCTACCTAATTTTAATTGTACAAGTAGCGTTCAATAATCAAGTTATTTAAATAGGAGTCTTCAAAATTTTATGTTACTTATTATACACATGTGCTATTACTATTATTTTTTTACTGTATTATTAACAACACACGTGCATCCAGTGGCGAAGTCATGATTTTTCTTAGAGTGTTCAAACTTGAAAGATGTAAAAAAAAACTTCATGACAAAGGATGTTTAGTATATGTTATATACCTCTAAAACCTAATATTTTACCTATATACATACTGTAATTTTCCGACAAAGGATGGTCAATTGACCACCTTACTAGGGGTGTACATGTTGATACCCAATTTTTCCTTATAATATTTTTTAAATGCGTATATACCTTTAAAACTATGCATTAGCATCAATTGATATTTTTTCATAATTTTTACATTTTTAAATTAATTTATCCCAGCATTTTCTTTATATAAACAATTAAGAATTGCATCACAAATGACTTTATAACATTTCATGATTTAATTTTGCTATTTATAGCCATGTTAAGTTCAAATTATTTCACAAATGGCCGAATTTATACTTTTTGATCACAATTGCAATAACTTTGCAATTATAGCCCATGCATACATTATTGCAGTATTTTTTAGAAAATGGCTCATTGTATTTTTAAAATACTGAGTAATTATTTTAAAACATTTCTATGCATGAAAATTATTTTTTTATAATTTGTTAATTATTTTATAAATTACTTTTTATTAATTATATGGGTATTTAATGAATAGCCCCTTTTGTTTTCAGACTTAACCCAAAAGACCAGCCCAAAACTTTTTTATAAAATTAGCCCAAATCCCCTTAAGCCCAAAGTTGCATCTGCCCGACCCAATTGCCCATAAATGATCAACGGTCCACAAATCTCCTTCAATAATTATACCTAACCTACCCCCTCCCCCCCAAACCCTCTCATTCTCTCCCTCACCTACCGTCATCATCTCCATCTTCTCTCAAATCTCTCAACCTAACCATAATTCTAAACATCGTCACCGACGTATATCTCATCCCTATGGTTCTCGTATACCTTCTCCGGCCAGACCTGGTCTTCTACACGCCATGGTTTTTTGATTTCTTGGATCCTTGAGAAGATCTCAAGGAACCCAACTGGTTCTGGGTTGAAACTTGCTTGTCTCAGGCCATTTTTCCGTCTGTGAGTAAGAACTTCTTCTTGTTTTGTTACGAATATATGGTTTCTTGACCTATTCTCTCATCTCTACTACTTTTCTGAAAAATTCTAGTCCGTTACTATCGATCCTTCTTAGATCTGTATAGATCTGGGGTGATTCGAGCGGTATTATGTGTTTTCCTTTAAAAATTTCTGGTTTAATTAACTATTCTGATTTTTTATCATTCTTCCTAAGCTAGGATTCATCCCAAACTGTTTTTCAAAGATTTTTCTGAGTTCTCAATGTTTATTTATTTGTTTCTTCATCATTTTGACTGATTTTCGTACAGGTGTTCAAACCCTAGTCGATTCTGTGATGTACTGGTTTTCTTCAACTTTTGCTTCGATATTTTGATACTAGTTGTATTACTTTACTTTATCTTTGAACTTAAACATTTTTCTTGTCAAATCCAGTATTTTGTGGGTTTTTCCCTAATTAATCTCTGTTAGGGTTCAAACCTGTTTTTCCTGCTAATTTCTATAATTTTGTGAGGTCTTACTTAGTCTAATTTCTATTCATGAAAGTTGAGTATGTCTTTCCGGAATTCAGTATTCTTTTGAAAGTTTTGTTGATTGCTTTACTCTGTTAAAGATTCGTATACATAAATTTATTTGTTTCCTTGTTTATGACTTTAATTGGTCATCTCTGCCTTATGTGATTGCCCGTATAATTTTAAATTCTTATTGATTCCTTTATTTGGTATGATTTGGATTCTTGCCTTAATTAAACCCCTGTTATTACAGTTTGATCAATTAACCCCTAATTAAAGGGGTCTATTCCGAATCGTTTATGTGATTGGATTATGTGACCCTATGATTGCCTAATTGACTGACTTCTTATTCATTTTACCTTATTTGTTCTACTCCTAAATTGCTATATATACACTCGTGTTTTACCTCTCAACATGAACAATTAGTTCAGAATACACACACACACTCAAACTCTCTCTTCCTTCTCTGCTACTTGTGCTAACTGTTGGTCTAGCCGGCTGAAATCCAAGGCTAGACAGTGGAACTCTACTTGCTTTATATTTTGCACTTTGCTTCCTTAACTGGTATGTCTTTAGTTCAATTCTGAAACTCAACTTTATGTGTTCAATGTCTGTAAATCCATGCCTATTCATGCACTAGTTCAATTGGCCATGTATTTAATTGACTTCATGTTTACTACTTTACCCAGCATGTTTAAGTTTTACCATCTCCTGTTCAAGTGTTTAATTGAGCATGCCTAGATCTCACTTGTCTTGTTTAGTACTTGGCCAACATGTTTGTTTAGTTCATGTTTACTCCCCTCAACTAGTATACTCATGTTAGTGTCTTAAACTTCTAATGTACTTGATTAATTTTGATTGGGATGGCTAATCCTGTGTAATGCACCCTTGTCTTCAACATGACCATTCCCATGCACTGTCCATGTTGCATATTACCATGACTGACCTGTTAAGTCTCTGAATCAGTAGACTCCTAGTTGTTCTGTGCACTTGTTGTCCTATATGCTCCCCCTTGTACCCTGTTCATGTGTTCCTTATGTGAGCTCTTTATGTTCCCAATCCCCTGACCCCTGTTTGCAAAACTGTTTGTTAAATGGTTGTGAGTCTGGGCACTTTAAGTCTGTGTGATTGTATCTTTGTTCTTCTCAGAATTGATTTCAAAAACTGTTTTTCACTCCTAGCATTTTCTTAAAACAGTTTCAATTCCATAAAACCTTTTCACTCCTAAAAGTTTTATCTTTACATTGTTCTTTCAAAACTATGTCAAGCACTCTTACTTCTACTCTTAGATTATTAAGTTCTGCCCCTCCAGTGTGTGTACTGCCTAGGAATCCATGAGATTCCTCCGAACTCTGGCACACTGGGGCTGGCCCTTCCACACTGCCCATAACCAGTTCTCTACTTAAGAAAGGGTCTTGGTGTGAGCATTGTCCGGGATCCCTGAGGTCCTTAGGGAACTACACGCCATGATATACTATTGGCTATGAGACTCTTGGCATCTGAGACTGTTTTAAAGGCCTGGCATTCCCAAGTTTACTTTGGGCCTAATTCATGCTCCCTATGATATAGCTTATATTTATGTAATTCACTCATCTATGGTCTGTAATAATAAATTTTGTAAACAGCTATTGGGGAAATTAGTAAAAATGGGAGGGATTCTTATATGATTTTTTGTGGGGAAATCTGGTAGAAATTATGCTTTAGGTTTATGTTGTGTTATTTGCATTAGAAATCCTGCCTTAGGATAATTATGTTTACTGGTTTGCATATTAGAAAATACGTTATAAGTTCATTTCTTCATTATCACGAAATTTTGCTTCTGCATAAGTCATAATCACCTAGAAATCCTGTCATTAAGTTACTGTTATAATCCTGCCTAATCAATGACCATTCTCTATATGCATTAAAAATCCTACTTTAGGACTGTATTTGCATTTGCTTTAAATAATGTCTATGTCACCTAAATAATAACTGTCTTGTCTATAAAGATGTTTTTCTTTAAAAAAAAATAGCCCCAACACATAGACACCATGTTCTAGTATAAACATGCATGAAATCAACTTTTATAACATTCAGCACCTAGACCAGCATGCCTATAGGACTTAATAACTTCAAGCTATTTTTAACTAATTCCTAGAACTCTGATTGCATGTTTATAGGGTATTACAGACCCACGCCTAGGCAAGCCTTAGGTATTTAAGGTCTTATTAAACTGTAAAATTGTGCTTTGCTTATTTATGACTGCCCAGATTCAACAAGTACTAAAATCAGTAGGCAAACTGATTATGTTTATGTCACTTCGCTTTAAAACAATACTGCATATCCTCTGCTCGTTATGCTCACCTAGATATCCTGTTCTAGGGCCTTCTAAAATTCTCTTAAATCTGTGTTTGAGACGTGCTAATTGTTTGCTTATGTGTGGAGGTAAACATGAGCCCCCTTAATTGTTTTCATACTTGACAGTCCTATTTGTTCTTTGTTGTCGCTTAGATTTTCCCTTTTTTAAAACACCTTAGGTGAGTCTGGAACTGCCTAAAATTAGAGGTCCTAAACACCTCTGATACCACAAGGAAGGGATGGGTAATGCACGCTTAGAGTCCCGTCTAATTTAAAATTGCTTATTACAACCGCTAAGGGGAGGGTAATTGGCCCGTTTGATCACGCCTCCGATATCACTTTTTGGCGTCGTTTGATCACGCCTCACCCATACTCCTATATAAATAGTAAGGCAAGGATCGTGTAGCTTTTACCCGAGTGAGTGTCCAAGTAATCTAGAGGGGTCGAGTGTTTCTAATTGCACTTCTAAACATTTGCTTGGTTTGAGCTATGCTAATTATATTCTATTGATTGTATGCTAAGTAATGGCTATATTATTTTTGGTGTTGTTTTCTGATGATGATAAAGGCACTAGGGTCGTGACCCTTGTCTAGGTGGATACATAACAGATTTCAATTCTAAGGTCGGGATATTGATTTGGGATACACCTATAACCAATGCACGAACATACCCACTCTATACCTCTCGGTAGTTTGAGTGGCTTTTCCCTAATTACCTCTCTCGAGGCAATTGGGTGTCAATGAATCAAGCAATTAAGGTTTAGGTAGGGTATTACTCTCTCGAGGTTTAACCCGTTAATTAGGGCTCAAGTAGGGTTTAACCCAATTGATTGGGACTACCAATCTCTTGATAATGCCCTAATTTCCTATTAGGCTAATTTTCTAGACTCAAGTCCTCTTTCTCAAGATGGACCCAAGTCATGGAAAGGCTAATTAGTATTTGCAACCACTAATTATGGCAATAAAAACCCTCAATTAGCCTATATAGCCAACACCCATTAATTTTCCAACCTTAATTTCAAAAACTCATTATATACACACTAGGGATGAGCCACAACCCTAGCTAATGGGTCTAGCTACTCATAATCAAAGATAGAAGCAATGATAGAGAAGAAAGAGAACCCATTAATTGATTCTTAACAAAGATATTGAAGATTCAATGTTAAAAATACAATAATAAAGCTAAAAATCCAGAAGTATTCACGTGCTCTCTACTTCAGAAATTACCATATACCTAAAGAAATTACAAAATAAGCTATTTATAGTCCGCTAGAATTTCGGACAAAAATGCCCCTGCGGGGCCACCACGGACCGCGAAAACACGACCGCGGTCCGCGAAAGGCAACTGGGTGCTTAACCACTGGGCTTCGAAAAATGCTCGACCGCGGACCGCGAAATATGGACCGCGGCCGCGGCGAGATAAGCCTTGAATTCCACCTCTCTGGAGCTTGGAACCGCGGGCCGGGAATTGAGGACCGCGGCCGCGGTGAGCTGACCTAAGAAATCCACCTCTCTGAATCATGTCACCGCGG
>MDKH01168016.1:0-23552 GCA_005239495.1 Nicotiana undulata
GGGGTAGAGGTCAGTTCGGAGGCGTCCAGTTCAGTAGGTCTTCATATTCAGCACCTCCACTACACCCAGGGGTATTTCCGCGAGGCCTCAGCTCGGCGCTATGCCAGAGCATTCCTATCGTCCCCCAGCCACCCAGGGTGCACCCAACAGTTGTTCCAGTCATCAGAGTTCCTCTAGTTCCTATTTCAGACATAGGGTCTCCACTCCCTAGTCTTCTTTCCAACATAGGGTCTCCAATCCCTAGTTGATTTTTATGTTAGACATAGGGTCTCAATTCCCTAGTCTTCTTTCCAACATAGGGTCTCCAATACCTAGTTTATTTTATTTTAGACATAGGGTCACCACTCCCTAGTATTCTTTCCAACATAGGGTCCCAATCCCTAGTTGATTTTTATGTTATACATAGGGTCTCCACTCCCTAGTCTTCTTTCCAACATAGGGTCTCCAATCCCTAGTTGATTTTATTTTAGACATAGGGTCTCCACTCCCTAGTCTCCTTTCCAACAAAGGGTCTCCACTCCCTAGTTGATTTTATTTTTTAGACAAAGGGTCTCCACTCCCTAGTTTCCTTTACAACATAGGGTCTCCACTCCCTAGTTGATTTTATTTTTAGACATAGGGTCTCCACTCCGTAGTCTTCTTTCCAACATAGGGTCTTCAATCCCTAGTTGATTTTATTTTCCAACATAGGGTCTCCACTCCCTAGTTGATGCCAGCATAGGGTCTCCACTCCCTAGTTGATGATTTTTCCAACATAGGGTCTCCAATCCCTAGTTGATTTTATTTTTTACATAGGGTCTCCACTCCCTAGTCTCCTTTCCAACATAGGGTCACTCCCTAGTTGATTTTATTTTTAGACATAGGGTCTCCACTCCCTAGTCTTCTTTCCAGCATAGGGTCTCCAATCCCTAGTTGGTTTTATTTTCCAACATAGGGTCTCCAACCCCTAGTTGATTTTACTTTTTGGCATAGGGTATCCACTCTCTAGTCTACAATAACTCCAGGTGCACTGTTCTCGGTTTTTCATCGTTTTCAATAATGAAGTAGCATAGATTTCGTTACAATAACTCACGAAATTTTCCTAGTGAAAACTGGGGCAGAAAATATCATTCGTTTATTTTTTATTTTGTGAAGATTACAGTGGATTTGAGACAACCGAAAGAAGATGTCTCGATTCAGAATAAAAGAAAAGAACAAAAGAAAGAAAAAGAGTTGGACCCCCAAAGTACAGAAGCGGAAAAGATGTGGACTGCTCAAGACAAGATTGAAGTCACAAGCGGTGCATGTCCCTTCTAGACCCGAAAATGCTGAAAAAGATTGAACCAGTGCCTACAACTAACAATCATCATGGTCCAGATCAAGTCTGTATAGAAGCAGCCAAGACTCAAGATCAGGCTTTAGCAGACTAATAGATAGGACTCTTGTAACTCATAGTTGATAGGTTTATCTTAGTATTTTTCATTTGCTACTTTGGTGTAATAAGGAGCTCAGCAGCAGTAACAGCAGCAATCGCAGTGAAACCACAGTTACCTGGTAGACCCAGCTACCAAAACTTCCAGAACTACACTGACCTGATTCCTTTATAGCCAAGGATATGTAGGCAACCTTTGAAGCAGGGTTCGGTTAAACTTTTCAAAAACGCTTCACAGTGGAGTATGCGAATGGGTAAAGTCGTTCATGACTGCTCATTTTGTCTTTGCTCGAAAACTCTTTGTGTTTTCCGAGCAAAGAGGGGCAGCTGTGAGCACGTGATTTTTCACCCACCATATACTCCTACAAAATTCAATACAATAAATTAATTTTACAAATTTTGTTGAATTTTAGTGATTAATTGTGAATTATTTGCATTTGCATACTCATAATATGTCTTTTAAAATTATTTAAATTGCATAATTAGGTGCACCATTATTATCAAAGAATTATGAGTTTATTATTTGTAATTAATTGAAGTAGGTAACAAACGGATGATGATTATTTGATGTAATGTAGTTTTAACAACTAATTACTAAAATTAATCATTTTATCCAACAAATCATGGATTTAATTAGGAGTATAACATTAATTGTTTTATTAATCTATGATTAGATAAAAATAAGGTTAGAATTAGTTATTGCATTTTTGAATTTAATTAGGCTTTAGTATTAATTAAATTGATTAAGGCTTCATTATATTAAAATAGGACCTGGGCTAAATCACTGAGGCCCAAAACTATCTCTACACTGTCCAAAACAACCAGCCCAATCAAATCCCTCACCCGGACTGCCCCTGCACCCTTTGAAACGACCCCGTTTTGAATCAAATTAATCTCAGCCGTTGATCTTCCCAAATCCAACGGCTGGGAACTAGTTACTCATTTAATATAAAATTATTCTTAAACCCCCTACCCCTCTAAAGACCAAAGTCTAACACCCCCCCCCCTTCCCATGCCCGTCTCTCCTCCCTCTCTCAAGACCTCGCCTGACCCCGCCGGCTACCACCCTAGCTCCGCCGGACGAAAATCGCCACCGGCAGCGGAGCTCCACCAAACATCCCCAAACTTTCACCCTAGCACTATCTCCTCATCCTCAATCACCTCCCGTCCTTGGTTTCCCCCAAAAATCATCCGATTCCAACTAATTTAAGATCTGGGAATCTGAAAAACCTAAAATCCTTCCAAGGTTAATCTTCCGCGACTTTGTGACTCAAACTCACATGAGTCGATGGATCTTGAAAGGAGCCATCGATTCATGTGAATGGGAGTCACTTTTGATCCCACCGGAATCCGGCCAACTCCGGTGAAGCCGTCGGAATCCGTTTAAAACTGCCATAATTGACGGGTACCTTTCTTTTAACCTATTTTCCTTTCGTTTCTTTTATATACGCTTGACTTATTTGGAAATGTTGAAAAGTCAGTGTTCAAAATTAGGGTTTCTGTTCTGGCTGTTTTCGATTAGAAATTGATACAGTTTTTTCCTTAATTATTATATGTTGCTAAATCCCATGCCTAGATTTATTTCAAAATTCCTTGTGCGGTTTAATTTTGCTTCAGCCTCTTAAATTATTAACCTAGGATTGTTTTAAGAGTTTATTTTTTCTTTGGCCTGTTTAATTCTGAACATGCATGTGTGTTCAATCTACGTCATATTGCTAAAAATGTTCATTGATTTGGGTTTCCTTGTGCTTTGTCCAAACTGTTTTCCGCCTTTCCCATCTCCCTTAGTTGTTTCTGAATTAGTAGTTCAATATTAGTCCCTGGGCTAGGTTTAATTACTGATCAGTTCGGGGAATTCATAGATTTCTTTGTTTAATTATATGTTGATTTTTAATTGAATTTGTTGAACATGTATGCCTATACTGATTATTATGTTCTCAACCTTAGTCTCAATCAATAAATTAACGACCTGGATTAATTACTAACTTAACCAATTCATTAATTAGGAGTTAATTATTCCTGAATATTTAAGATAACTTAACAACAAAATCACAGTGTGAAGTGATCTACTAAATCAAATGAATCGCTTGAATAAACACAATTCATATACTTGAGAAAAACTATCAAATCAGTTAAGCTAAAGTGTAGTCTAGGTTTGCAACTTCATTAGGATGATTAAGCCTAAAATTACCCAAATTAACCTAAAAGTCTAAGGACTTTGAACTAATTAAGATAAGTTAATTAACATCTAACAATAAACCTGATGTAACTACTAAAAGGGTAATTCTGGAGACCTTAAGGGGTAGTTTAGTATTTTAGTTGAGTGAATCTTGGGTGTAACAACCCAAGAACCTTCTAGAGTCAGGAAATCAGATTTTTAGGGGGTAAAAAAGTAATTTTAAGGGTTGGGAACCTTCTAGAATAGGGCAGCTATCCCAAAGGGATAAGGATGACAGTTGCATTTGTACCTTCCTTCAGCTTATTGGATAAGGAATATGCTAAGAATATCCTATCCCAAATACCCCTATATATACACACACTTTTACCACTAAGGGGGGATCTTTTTTACAACTTTTGGCTGCTGAAAAACCTGAATACACACAGAAAATATAGCAGTTGCTGCTCACAAACAAAAAATTTCCAAAATATCAGTAGAGAAACAAAGAGAAAAATCTGCTTAATTCCTTCGAACAAAAATCGATCAGTATATCATTTTAGCTCTCAGTATTCTGGTTCTTCCTTGATATTTTAATTTTGAGAGTTTCAAAGTGCTCATACTTGGATTTTCTGGGTTAATTTCCTGCTGGGTCTGTTTTGGTTTTTGGGTTTGTTGTTTGTTGTTGCTGGAGTTTTTCTTCTTCTTGCTGACTGCCATCTCTGCTTGAACTTTATTTGGTCAGGTTTTTGTTATCTTTCTCTTTGAAAAGGTATATAACAGCTCACCCTTAATGAAATTTCCAGATTTGAACCTTTGTCTTTTATTTGCTGTGTAAACATGTTATTTTGTAACTGAAACTTCTTTCTTCTATTTGTATGAAAATCTAAAAATGTGATGTTCAGATATTTACTGGTATGCTTAACATGTCAGTTGGTTTGTGGGTAGATGAACTTGAGTAGTTCTTGTCTTTTATTTATATGAATCATTTTTGTTGGTATCTGCTTAGTACTGCTTAATTCTTGTTGATTTCAGATTATGAATACATGAATTTTGTGTTGTTAGTGTCAATGTTTGCTTTGTGTTTGCTTCAGTTTCCGCTGAAATAATCTGCACTAGGGTAGATGAATTTGACCTTCTAATGGTCAGATTCACCTCATAGTAGTGCACAAACATTAGTTACTTACTGAAATTTCTCATTAAGGGTACAAAGTGTGTGGTTGAAAAGGGCATTATGGCAGGGAATCTGAACCCCAAAATGATCATATTTACTCCTTAAGAATGCCTAGAATAGTCAAAATCTTTGTGTGAATACTTGCTGAAGTTTGTTGTATATTTCCTAACATTGGGAAAATGATAAGTGTCTAATAGGTTAGCATTGGAGTTGAATCTGGCCTTATTCATGGTCAGATTCATTCCAGGAAGAACGCATATAAAAATATTTCGTTTTTAAAAGTATTATGTAGTATAGCATCATTAGAGTCAAATATGACCCATTTAATGGTCAGATTTGTTCTGTAGAATGCATAACATACTAGCTTTATTTGGGCGTTCAGAAAAATGCGAACGGAGGCCCAAGTGTATAGTCATAGAGAATCCAAGTTGGAGCAACCAGTTGGAGTCTTTATCTTTAGTTCCCTTTCTTTTAGAATAAATGTATTTTAGTAGAAGTTGTAATTTTGCTTCAAAAAGTAGAAAAATTGTAATTTATTCGTACTTAAAATTTCAGAATCATTGTAACATAAGACTCGACATTGTATTTATTATATTCACAGTTTTTTTAGTACGTGTGTGTTCATACAATTTTAGGAAAACGTGTATAATTAGCTCCAAATTTATTATGAGTAAAACTGGACTCTGGCAGGCTATTTTGAACAATTTAACATTTAGAAATGGGCCAAGCTATTGAAAATGGCATGTTAGGGCTTGAAATAGCCTGAACACGGTCCATTGGGCTTGAAAAATACGAAAAGCCCTTAACCTCAGGGCTGTGTGTTCTCACAATTAAATACAAACTTTCATACGTTAATCGTTTAAGTATTCAGATTTGATTGAAAATCCAAAAGCGCTTCTTTTCTTTTTTGTTAAAAACCCTTCGTATAATTCTGTATTAAAACTAGTGTGTCCGGAAATTTCAATGATCACTGTGAATGTTTAATTCTAAATTCTGCAAGAGATTAATCGAGTCAAATATGATTGAACTTTTAATAAATAAGGGTAGCCTCCTCAAAGCAGCATTTTTTTAACTAAAGTGATGCATATATGCTGTAAATTGTGAGTTAATGTTTCTACTTATATTCTTTGGCTCCCTTAGTCAAGTAGTGTTTATTAAACTGTAGAGAATTTCTCCTTGCACCAATAACCTAAACTAGGATTTGGCCAAAAGGGGTAAACAATTGATTGGGCTAAAACACGGCCATAGCCTAAAGCATTTCATCCTTTAGATTAGTGAATTTAATCTTATACAGTTTTCTACATATTCTCTAGGTAGAAAAATACCTCTTTTAGTTTGAAATTAAGTAAGCAATCAAATATTGCTTCAAATAACCATAACCTACACTCTGGCGTGGCAACTCGTGCCCCCGACTCTCACTTCAAACATTAAATAAAATCACACGTAGCAATCACGGGTGCATTTCATGTGACGTGGTTGCGATGTGTTCAAAAACAGCAAGTGAACGCCATCGTGACTTCTTCTAAGATAAATCCATAAATATCCGAATTGGTTTATATACATATCCTGTAAGTTAAAAAATACCTCTTCTAGATAAAATTCGAAATTTAGAGAATAATTGAATATTGCCTCAAATAGGCATTTTTAACTGTCATGACTATATAATCTACAGTCGGGTGTGACAACTCATGTCCCCGACTCTATCTCAAAACAATAATAAAATTCACATGTCGTAATTGCGGGTGCATTTCATGTGGCGTGGTTATAATGTGTCCAAAAACAAACAAATGCACGTCGTCGTGACATGTTTCAAGATAAATTCATAAATATTAATAGAGACTAAAAGTTAAATGTCTAAATGCATATTAGGCTATAATACGTAAATAATCAGATAACTTAGGCCAAATATTAATAGTTAAGCGACCGTGCTAGAACCACGGAACTCGGGTATGCCAAACACCTTCTCCCGGGTTAACAGAATACCTTACTCAGATTTTTGTTTGCAAACAACTTAAAACAGAGTCTAAATTTCCCGGAGCATCGTCAAAAATCCGGGTGGCGACTCTGAAACTAAAATAAATCCCAAATCCGAATAATGTCACTTAAAGTGGAAAAACTCCCTTATTTGCCCTTCATTAAATCCGGAGGTGAAAAAAGGAGGTGTGACAACCTTGCCATCTTGCATCAACACTCCACCAAGCCCAATCCGTGAAGCATCACAATACACTGTATATGGCCCTGAACCTGTGGGCAAAACTAACACCGATGTCGCGGTCAAGGCTGTCTTGAGCTTCTGAAAGCTCGCCTCACACTCATCTGACCACCTGAACTGGGCACCCTTCTGGGTCAACCTAGTCATCGGGGCTATAATAGAGGAAAAGCCCTCCACAATCCGACGATAGTAACCTGCTAAGCCCAAGAAGCTCCGAATCTCTGTAGCTGAGGTGGGTCTAGGCCAATCTCTGAATGCTTAAATCTTCTTGGGATCCACCTGAATACCCTCTGCCAATACAACTTGTCCTAGAAATGCAACTGAACTCAACCAGAACTCACACTTCAAAAATTTGGCATACAACTGACTGTCCTTCAGAGTCTGGAGGACGACTCGAAGGTACTGCTCATGCTCCTCTTGGCTGCAGGAGTAAATCAATATATCATCAATGAAAACAATTACAAACGAATCCAAATAGGGCCTGAACACTCGGTTCATCAAATCTATAAAAGCAGCTTGGGCATTTGTCAACCCAAATGACATCACCAAGAACTCATAATGCCCCTACCGAGTGCGAAAGGCTGTCTTAGGGACATCGGATGCCCTAATCCTCAACTGATGGTAGCCAGATCTCAAGTTAATCTTGGAAAACACTGTAGCACCCTGAAGCTGGTCGAACAAATCATCAATCCTCGGCAAGGGATACTTATTCTTGATAGTAACCTTGTTCAGTTGTCGGTAGTCAATACACATTCTCATTGTACCATCTTTCTTCTTAACAAACAATATTGGCGCACCCCAAGGAGAAACACTAGGCCTAATAAAGCCTTTGGCTAGAAGATCCTGTAACTGATCCTTCAACTCTTTTAGCTCTGATGGGGCCATACGATATGGCGGGGTAGAAATGGGCTGAGTGCCTAGAGCCAAATCAATGCAAAAGTCAATATCCCTATCGGGTGACATACCCGACAGGTCAGCAGGGAAGACCTCTGGAAACTCACGGACAATGGGCACAGACTCCATAGGAGGAACCTCGGCACTAGAATCACGAACATAATCCAAATAGGCTAAGCATCCCTTCTCGACCATACGTCGAGCCTTCATATACAAGATAACACTACCGGAAGAATGACCAGGAGTCCATCTCCACTCCAATCGAGGTGCTCCAGGTAAGGCGAAGGTCACGGTCTTGGCATGACAGTCCAGAATAGCATGATAGGGAGATAACCAATCCATCCCCAAAATGACATCGAAGTTAACCATATCAAGAAGTAAAAGATCAATACGGGTCTCAAGACCACCAATAACCACTATACATGACTGGTAGACTCGATCTATCACAATAAATCACCCACCGGTGTAGACACATATACATAAGTACTCAGGGAATCACGGGGCATAATCAGATAAAGAGAAAAATATGAGGACACGTAGGAAAATGTGGACCCCGGATCAAACAACATCGAAGCATCTCTGCTGCAAACTGAAACCATACCTGTAATGACTGCATCGGAGGCCTCCGCCTCAAGTATGGCGGGAATAGCATAGCATCGGGGCTGAGCCCTACTAATCTGAACATCCCTAGGTCGACCTACTGTGAGCTGACCTCTACCCCTCACAGCCTGTCCTCCACCTCTAACTGCCTGGCCTCCACATCTGGCACCTCGACCTCCACCCCTAGCTGGCTGAGGGGGTGGGGGTGCACCTGGTGTGAGAATCATAGCATGAGAACCATGATGCTAAGAACCACTAGAAGCTCGAGGGCAAAACCTGGAAATGTGCCTTGGAACACCACAAGTGTAACAAGATCTCTGCTGCTGAGACTGCTGGCCCTGAAACTGCCCCTGTCGACCAGAATATCCACTCTAAAAGCTCTGAAGCGGCGGTGCACTGATAGGAGCTGGTGGTGCATTGCGGGATACCTGGAGTGCTGACTGTAATGGTCTAGGAGGATGACCTCTGCCAAAAGATCTCTGCCTCCAAATGAGGCACCACTGAATCGGCCAAAATGACGAGGCCTCTTGTCAGACCCCTGACCACTCCCCTATGATAAGACCATCTCAATCCGCCTGGCCATATTGGCCGCCTCCTGAAATGAAATGTTTGTACCTGCCTCTCTAGCCATCTGCAGCCTAATCGCCTGAGCTAACCCCTTAATAAACCTCCTCACTCTCTCTCGATTAGTGCGGAGTATCATGATAGCATGTCAGGCCAAAGTGATAAACCGGGTCTCATACTGGGTAACTGTCATAAAGCTCTACTGGAGACGCTCAAACTGCCTCCAATGATCCTCTCTCTAAGTAACTGGTAGAAACTTCTCCAACAACAACTCGGAGAACTGAGCCCAAGACAAAGGCGAATATCCAACTGGCCTGGTCAAACAATAGTCCCTCCACCAAGTCTTGGCGGGACCAGAAAGACGGAAAGTAGCAAAATCGACCCCATTGGCCTCCACGATCCCCATGTTCCGAAGAACCTCATAGAAACTGTCTAAGTAATCTTGGGGGTCCTCTTATGGTGCACCATTGAAAGTAGTAGGAAATAACTTGGTGAACCGATCCAATCTCCATAAAGCATCAGCAGACATGGCTGCTCCGTCAACAGCTTGAGCCGTAACAACTGGCTGAACTACTCCAGCTGTCTGAGGTGCTGGAGTCTGGAACTGCGAAGCTAACTGCTCTGGTGTGCGGGTAGCAGGAGTCTGGGCCCATCCCCCAGCCTGAGAGACGGCTGGTGTTGTAGGAAGTAGACCGGCCTGAGCCACACTCTCTATAAGGCCTACTAAGCGGACCAGAGCGTCCTGAAGTACCGGGGTGGCAATGAACCCCTCGGGGACCTGAGCTGGTCCAGCTGGGACTGTCTCAGTAGGAACCTCCTCAGCAACCTCCACCTGAGGATCCTCTACTGGGGCTGCTGCTCTAGGCTGTGCCCTGACCCTGCCTCGGCCTCTAGTACGGCCTGGGCCTCTAGTAGGAGCTACAACGGGAGGATCGGGCTGCTGATCGGTAGATGAGTAAGCACGTGTTCTCTCCATCTGCGAGAGAATAGAATAGAAACTTAGTTAGCATTTAGAACTCAAATCGCACGACAGAGATGAATAGATGTGAAGTTATTCCTAACTTTGCAGCCTCTAGGGATAAGTATAGACGTCTCCGTATCGATCCCTAAGACTCTACCAAGCTTGTTCGTGACTTGTGAGACCTAGGCAACCTAGTGCTCTGATACCAACTTGTCACGACCCGAAATTTCTACCGTCGGGACCGTGATGGTGCCTAACGTTGAACCCGCTAGGCAAGCCAACGTAATTAATCAAATTCATTAAAAGCATTTATTATTAAGTGAGAAAAAGTAAAATATGACTTTGCCATAAATAAAAGCTAAAAAGATGAGAACGGATAAAAGAAGTGCATAACTAGATCCACAAACTTTTACGAATTCTCAAAATGACCAACTCGGATCTTTGGAGTCACAATGTCACTGACTATCTAAGATTAATGCTTAAAAAGGTCTGAAAGAAATAATACATATGTTTTGAAATACTAAAACAGAAATGCAGAAGTGGAAGGGGACGCCAAGGCCTACGGACGCCTACAGGGCTACCTCAGTGTCTCCGAGTGGACTGAAGGAAGCCGCCTAGCTCAATTCCCACTGGGTCCTGTATCGGGATCTACACAACAAAAATTGTGCAGGTGTAGTATCACTACAACTGATCCCATGTACTGAGTAAGTGTCGAGCCTAACCTCGGTGAAGTAGTAACGATGCTAGGACATGACAAATAATATCACCTGTGCAATTCAATAATATATAAAAGAAATAACGACAGGCGGTAAACAGTTAAGTACAAAAATGGGGAAAAACATGTTGGGGAAAAGGGATAGCAATTATCTGAGATAACGGAACGTGACAACAGTGTAAATAGCAAGGTATCTACAGGAATTAACAACATAGAGCAAACAAGTACACGGCATCACCCTTCGTGCTTTTACTCTCATCCTCACAATAAATGAATAAAAAAGGCACGGCATGACCCCTCGTGCTATAATATCATAACGTGGCACGGAATGACCCCTCGTGCTAAAATATCATAACATGGCACGGAATGACCCCTCGTGCTAAAATATCATAAACATGGCACGGAATGTCCCCTCGTGCTAAAATATCATAAACATGGCACGAAATGTAGCCTCATGCTACAATATCATAAACATGGCACGGAATGTCCCCTCGTGCTAAAGTATCATAAACAACAGTTTGGCAAAGAAAAATCAACAATAAGAACCATAAATCACAACATCCCGGCAAGGGAACAACAACAGAAATAATACCGTCCCGGCAAGGGACACAGCTATAACCAATCTCACTCAAGTATATAACTTAACAAAATATTCCTCAATCGAACAAACACTCAACAGTATTTTCAACCAAGAATTTCCATCAAATGAATAACCACCAAATTGAAATTTGATCCATCACACAGTGAATATCGATGAAAATCACATAATTCATAGAAACCGACTAACGGGCATGCCTGACAACAACGTACAGGCACTCGTCACCTCACCTATACGTTGAAAATGGAATAAACCTGTAGAAATAAAGACTCAACACCTATTCCCTCAAGCTAAGGTTAGGCCAAACACTTACCTCATCTTCCACGATCAAAATCAAGCCTCACGCACCGCTTTTCCTTTCGAACTCGACTCCAAATCAATTGTATATAGACATAATTGACTCAATAACATCAATAAATTCTAAACAATTCAATTCCAATGCTTAATTATAGACTTTCTAGCATTCTTCCCAAAAATCCAAAAATCGACCCCGAGCTCGCTTGTTCAAAACACGAGGTTCGAACCAAAACCCGATCACCCATTCCCCCACGAGCCCTAATATATAATTTGTTTTGAAATCCGACCCCAAAACGAGGTCTAATTCTCAATCAATCATAAAGCCCTAACTCTACCCAAATCCCTAATTTTTTACCCCTTAATCTCATGTTTTAGGCCTAGCAATCTAATGGGTGTTGATAAAAATGGAAGAGAATGAGTCAAAGATTACTTACTTATGAAGTTATGGTGAAGATTTCTCCCAAGAATCGCCCAAAGTGAAGTGAAGAAGGAGTTATGAAAATGGGGTGAAATCCCGTAATGGTTCTGTTTTTGACTAAAAATCATAGTTGCGCAAAAATACCCTTCGCGTTCCCGAGCCCCTGTCCGCGTTCGCGAAGGTTCAACTTATGAGACTTATGTGATCGCGATGGATAGAATTCGATCGCACAGCATACTGTACTCTGCCTATCGCGATCGCGACTGAAGGATCGCGTTCGCATTGAGTAAATAGCTACCCAGCCCCTCACTAAGCCTATGCGATCGCGACTGAAGGGGTGCGTTCGCGTAGAGCAAAGACCCTAAGGCTTTGTGTTCGCACCCAGCTCTTTGCATTCGCATAGATCAAGACCAGCCCCCATCCCAGCCTGTGTTATGCGATCGCGAAGGACCTTATGCGATCGCATAGTACATTACACCATAAACCAGCATTTCCATCAGATTTTTCCTAAGTTAAACACCCCGACACCTATCTGAAACTCACCCGAGCCCTCGAGGATCCAAACCAAATATGCACACCGCCTCAAAAACATCCTACGGACTTATTAGTGCGTTCAAATCACCAAAATAACATCATAAACAACGAATTAAATCCCAAAATCAATGAATATTTCCAAAAACTTCTAAAACATCAAACTTTGCATTTATGGTCCGAATCACGTGACTTCCGTTTCTTACCAAACTTCACAAATATGACATAAATATTACATCGAACCTGTACCGGGCTCCGGAACCAAGATACGGGCCCACAGATTTCACATATAATTTCATTTTCAAAAACCTCTTATATTTTCAGAAAATAATTTCTTTTAAAAATTCATTTCTCGGACTTGGGACCTCGAAATTCGATTATGGGCATACGCCCAAGTCCCATATTTTCCTACAAACCCTCCGAGATCGTCAAATCACGGGTCCGGGTCCGGGTCCGGGTCCGTTTACCAAAAATGTTGACCAAAGTTAACTTAATTGAAATTTTCAAAACAAAATTATCATTTTCCTCAATTTTCACATAAAGGCTTCCCGGCTACACGCCCGGGATACGCACACAAATCGAGGTGAGATGGAATGAGGTTTTCATGACCTCGTAACACATAATTAGCTAGAAATGCATGGGATGACCTTTTGGGTCATCACAGTCTATAGAGTGTATTCTTATAATAAAGAAAACGAGGGGCTCTCCTTCGGATTTTCGTCTTCCTTCGAGGATTTTCTGGCAATATACCATAACAAAGATAATCGATTAATGATTTTCGCCAGTCTTCAATTTCGACCTCAAGAACGGAAGCAATATGCTCAACTTCACTTTCTTCTTCCTCACAGTCATTTGGTGGATTGACTACCCATATTTGGCAAACAACGACTTGTGTCTGATCAGGCAAAGATAATGTAGAAGCTAAGGCTGCTAATGCATCAGCTCTCTTGTTTTTCTTTCTTGGCACGTGTTGAATAGTTACCTCTCCAAGCCAACTTACCAATCTTTGAGCATATTTGTGATATGGCACCAACTCTGGCTTCTTGACCTCATAGCTACCCAAAATTTGATTGATCACTAACTTGGAATCTCCAAAGACTTGTAGTTGCAATTGTTTGATATCCACAGCCATTTCAAGCCCAAGTATGAGCGCTTGATATTCAGCAACATTATTGGAGCACCGTTGTGTCAGAGTGAAAGAATAGGGAAAAACTTCTCCTTGAGAAGTGATAAACACTATTCCAGCGCCAGCTCCTTCACGATGCGCAGCGCCATCACAATACATCTTCCAAGGAGGCTGAATTTCTATGACCATTATATCTTCATCAGGTAATTCATCATACAACTCCCAATCATCTGGAATCGGATAGTCTGCTAGGAAGTCTGCTAATGCTTGTCCTTTTACTGCCTTTTGAGGAACATACACAATTTCAAATTGTTGAAATTGGAGGTACCACCTCGCTAATCGATCACTTAGGACTGGTTTAGACATGACAAACTTTATAGGGTACGCTCTTGAGATGATTCGCACGACATGAGCTTGGAAGTAATGCTTCAGCTTCTGAATAGAGAAGACAAGTGCCAGACATAACTTCTCAATAGGCGAATACTTGAGCTCATTTGGCGTCATCATCCTACTCAAGTAATAATGCACATTTTCTTTGCCTTCATTGTTTCCTTGAGCGAGAAGCGCTCCTACTGACCTTTCCTGCGATGAAATGTATAATATCAGGGGCTTTCCCGGTTGCCAGTACTGGAGGTTTCATCAGATAAGACTTAATGCTTTCAAAAGCATTTCTTCAAGCTTGGTCCTATTCAAAAGGAACCCCTTTCTTCATGAGGCAACTAAATGGTTGGCAACTTCCAGCCAGATTCGAAATAAATCTTCTAAGATATGCAAACTTACCCTGCAAGCTTTTAAATTCATGAATATATTTAGGCTAGTATTTTCAAGATAACATCCACCTTAGCTTGATTGATAACTAGGATTTTTACCTTGTTTTCCGCCCTTCCATGCTTAGGTTTTTGTTATATTTATACACAAAGTAGCCTCGAAAGCTTATATGTTGTGCTTGTTGCAGGATTGAACCAAAAATGATGACATTCAGTCAAGAATATGCTCAAAGTAGGAGTGAATCTGGCACAAGTACCAAGAACAACAAAAGTGACCAAGGCAAATGCCCATCGCGGTCGCAGTCCATTCTCCGCGGACCGCGATGGTAAACTTCAGAGAAGCATGCACGCAGCAAATCCCACCACGGTCGCGGTCCATTCTTCGCGGACCGCGGTGGTGAGATTCAGAAGGGAATTCCAAGCAAGTAGCCACCGTGGCCGCGGTCCAATCTTCGCGGACCGCGATGGCAAGACTCTGAGACCCTCATTCAAAGCCATATTCCACCACGGTCGCGGTCCAATTACCGCGGTCCAGAGAAGAGTGATTCTAGGCCCATACTCACCGCGGCCGCGATCCATTTACCGCGGTCCGCGGTAGGGCACCTTCAGAGACTCAGGTCTTAGCTTCAGTTATCCACCACGGACCGCGGTCGATTTTGTGCGGTCCACGGTAGCCCCGCAGGGGCATTTTTGTCCAGATTTTTGGCTGAGTATAAATAGCTTATTTTGTAATTTTTTAGCATATATTTTGTAATCTTCGAATTTTCTGAACGGAAGAGCACGTGAATAGCTAGTTTTTCATCTTTTTAGCTTATTTCTTGCATTTTTAACATTGAACCCTTGAGTTTATTGTTAAGAATCATTAATATGGGTTCTATTTCATCTCTTTCATTGAATGTATCTTTGATTATGAGTAGCTATACCTATTAGCTAGGGTTGTGGCTCAACCCTAGAGTGGGTATTTGATGAGTTTCTAAAATTAGGGTTTGGATATTTATGGGTGTTTGCTATTTGGGCTAATTTAGGGTTCTTATTGCTATAATTAGTGGTTGCAAACACTAATTAACCTTTCCATGACTTGGGTCCTTCTTGAGAAAGAGGATTTGAGTCTAGAAAATTAGCCTAACAAGGAATTAGGGCATTATCCAGAGATTGGTAGTCCCAATCAATTGGGTTGAACCCAGAAATGGTAAAACCCTACTTGAGCCTTCATTAATGGGTTAAACCTTGAGAGAGTAATACCCTACTTGCACCTTAATTGCTTGATTAATTGACACTCAATTGGCCTCGAGAGCGGCAATTAGGTCAAATCCACTCAAACTACCGAGAGATATAGAGTGGGCACATCTGTGCATTGGTTATAGTTGTATCCCTAATCAACATCCTTACCTTAGAACACTGAAATCTATTAAGTATCCGCGTAGGTGAAAGTCGCGACCCTAGTGCCTTTATCCTTATAAGAAAACAACATCAAAACAAAGTAGTTGATCAAGTAGCATTCAACAGTAGCCTAATACTTAATATAGATCAAAACACCTTATCGCGCCCCCTTTTTTATCGCACGGGTTAGGTACGGAGAGAGCGGGTTTATGACATTTTGGACAACTCCTTAAAAGAAAGGGTTTAAGGAAGAGTCGCCACCTAACGATTTTTATGGTGTTTTAGGACACCTAGAGTTGATAACTATGAACTAGTTTGCGTTACCAGAGATTGGGTAAGGGCTTAAAATTATCCCAAGGGGAAGGTGTTAGGCACCCCTCAAGATCCACAACTGTGGGTCCCAGCCAATAAATTTTGTGAATTTGGACGGCGAACAAATAGCAAGTAAGGTTCATATAATAGGGGATTTCAAACAAGCATAAAATCTTTAAAGGTTTTGGAGAAAGCATAGAAATAAACATTTGAAAAGAAACTGTCCTAAGTTTAAAGTAATACGGATCACATCAATGCAATACCTGGTATGTCACACCTCGACGAGGCGGCTACACGTGGTATTAGCGCACCGGTCATCATATCCGTATTCTACCCTTCCCACTCTGTAAAGGTTATTAAAATGAGCGTGTTGGTTACGAATGTTTATTGCGTGCCATTACCCGTCCCATTCTATAAGTCCTGGAGGGTATTTAGGACTACTAATCCTACAAGGTGAGTACTAGCTGGACCCCTAGGTTTAAAGGATAAAATACTAGACGGCATGCATAACAAGTAGGACCTCACATATAAAGGGACACATAGGGGCAAATAAAGGCTCATAAGTCCCTCCACAAATAGACATACAATTGGCACGTCTCAAACACATTTAACGTCTAAGAGATGGGGTTAAAAGAGAGTTTTGGGTAAAACAGTGAGTTGCAAGAGGAATCTGATTTGGAAAACTTAGCGAAGGAATAATTCAGAGAAATAGTTGATTTTTTAGAAATGCAGTCGTTTAGGGGAGTGGTAAAATTCAGAAGTACAATGATTTAAAACTTTCAGAAGACATAGCCGAAAATTATTGAGGCCTGGTTTTGAAGTAAAATACAGTAGCTTAACATATATAGTAGTTAAAGATAATTGCAGTAAAGGAGTAATAAGTGGTACCAAAAATACAGTAGCTTTAAATACTCAGAGCAAGGATTCAAAATGGCACGATTTTGAGTGGAGTGAAGTATCTTTGAAAACCCATTAATTTAAAGCATAACAGTGCAAAACTTAGAAAGTCCTAAGAGAAACAAATGTATAATTTCAAGACTGTTTTAAAATAGAGCCAGAGCTTTAGTAAAACAAAGTGAACCTCAGGGAGGTAAAACAAGAATGAGAGCAACAGGGTTCAAAAGGTTAAAGAGGCTGATTAGCTTAACATAATTGGTTTAATTTTATCGCATTCGGCCTAAAGTTACCTAGGCGTCGTATACATTGCCTAAATATCTTAAAAGGTGAACATGCATATTTTTTACTCTGATTTTAAAGAATATATTTGCAGAAAATGTTTCAAGTAGGCTAACAGCATTTTTTATTAGATCAAGCATGCTAATTTGGCGTTTTAATGATTAGCAATTCAAAGAAGTACGAGATCCTAAACAACAGGATATCTAATGCACATAGAAATTCCTAACACATGGTTTCTAAGATGGAAATGCAGTAATGACTTTATGACAGTTTATTAGGCTTGTTATTAACTGATCAGGATTATGAAATGAGGATAATAACATGCTGAAAGTGAAAGACCTAAAACAGGACTTCTACTATGTGAGATGCATGTCCTATACAAGTTATATAATGCACAAATAAAGTCCTATAAGCATGTTTTTCTACCCATCACCTAAGCTAAGCAGGCATAACCCCTCCCAAAATCCACTATCCAGCCCCAAATACTCGTTTACAAGTTATTACAGACCTGAATAATAAATTACATTGATGAAAAGGAAAATAAGAAGTTATTTTATAGGGAGCCTTCAACTAGGCCCAATCTCCCAGCCTCACTCCTTTCGAGTTTCACAACATCAATGGCCTGGGTGCGGCAAAGCTCCCAAAGGGCCCAATGGATCCCTGGCCAATACCAGCACCCAAGAAAATTGCCAAGATTTTAACAAAGTGCAGTGTGGAATTACCAGCCTTGTGTGTCAAAGTTCCATGAGTACTCAGGGGCACTTAAGCAATGCTCACACGGAGGGGGTAGGACCTAATTTTCTAGGAGTAGTGTAATGTGCAGGAAAAAGAGGAAAGTTCATAGTTTAAGAAAAGAGTTTTCAAAACTGGAGAGTTAGTTTTTGAAAGATTAACTTAAAATAGACAGAAACATTAATCAACAGTTCAGCAATACAGGATTGTACACAAGGATAATGAGACAAAAAGGAAAATAGATCACCTTATAACACCAAGAGATACAGAGACTTATGAGAAATCCCCAAGCATGAATACACAGAATTAAAGAGATTCAGGGGACCAAGAAATGGCAAAGTTTAGACAGTAACAGGAGACAGTTGTGATGGGTGAAATTAAGAGCAAGTAACAGTCATATGAGCATGCAAGTCAAGTATTGACAGATGAAAAGTTCAGGGAACCAGGGATAGGAAGGTTCACACATGATACTGAACAAGAATAGAAATGGCCTAACAGATGTATACAAGAACAGGTAAAGCTCATAACAAATACTGGCTTAATCATAAGCAGGTAAAGAGTTGAGCATGGCAAGTATCATTAGGAAAAACAGGGCATCAGTTGCATGTAGAACAGTAGAAGCATAGGTAGAAAACAACTAGGAATACAACATACTGAAATAGTAATAGCCACATTGGTTTGTAACCTTGGGAATTAATCAGGACATACTAGTAACAAGAGAGAGCAGCAGAATGAAAGAGCCAAGTATGAGCACAATATTGGCCTAGGCTTATAGCCGGCCAATAGCAAACAATAGCAGAGAGAGAGCAGTAGCAGAGTAAAGAAAAGAAGAGAGAAAAGCACAAGAGAGAGCTTAGAGTAGTACTGATAAGAGAGAAGAACACAAGTCTGTGTGTGTGTGTGTATTTGTAAAAAGCTAGGACTTCTATAGTTGAAAAACGAGTAGCAAAATATGGTAAGAATCACAATAGCATGGTAATAAAAGAAGTCAGAATCAATCAGTGTGGAGATTAAGACGCGGTTCCCTTAAGTCAAGGGATTTCAAAAACTCAAACGGTAAAATGTATAACTTATAAGGTAAAGAAAAATCAGTACACGACCAACTAAGGAAAGAATCATAGTTCATTAAGTAAAAGGGTAAACAATTAAGGCTAGGTTCAAAAAATATTCTAATTAAGGAAATAGACAATAAGAATAAAGTACCACAGGAGAATCAATCAATTTGAATAGAAATTGAGGGTTTAAAGGAAAGTCTATCAATCAAAACCCCGTAAGCATGGAATCCAAAATCAATCAAACAAGAGTCACAATCATATAAATAGACAGGAATGCTCAGGCATAGTAAACAGGCAGGTTAAACAAGTGCTAGAAGAAAGAGGAAAGTCTGACCAATCGAGATAGCCATAAGCATAAGTTAGGCTAAGAAAACTCAGTAGAATAGATTCAAAGCAAGGTAATCAAAGAAACTCAAGCAAAGAGAGAGGAGCAGTCATGATGATACACAGAACCACATATAGAAGTCTAGGAGTATTAGGGTTTTAACATAAATGAGATAAAAGCTAGTGAAGTCATAGAATTAGTTATGATATGCAAAGAATCGACTCAAACACAAAGAAAAACTTAGCTTTAAACAGGCATAGAAAGGGTTCTGAGAAACCCTAGTTTTTAAAAGGAAGTGAGAACGTATAAAAGTTGAAGATTCTTAAAGATTGAGTTGAGAACAGTGTAAAACATAAAGAAACAGGCTTGAATCATTTAAAAACACCATAGATTTGAGAGGTTTAGGCAGAAATTAGGGTTTCATAAGAGAACGAGAGATAACCGGAGAACCTGCCGTGAAACTCAAAGATCGTGGTGGATATGGTGTGGTCGTGTCCAAAACCCCACCGGAGAGGCCTGGAACAACCCAAATCAGGAGACCAGATGCGAGTTGGCATGGCCCAGACCCTCGAGGGCTTCAGAGAGCCGGATAGAGGAGACCTCATGGAGGCTTTTAGTCGAAAGGATGGTGGTCGGAGATGGCCGGAGGAAGGCGGAGAGGCTTCATCGGAGACGAAGAGACAGAAGTCTCTAGAGAGACTAGAGAGGGAGAGAGGCGGGAGATAGAGAGATGAGAGAGCTTTGGAAAATGAGGGGGTCGGGGAGGGGGGAGTTGGAATTAATTAAGGAAATATGGATCTGGACCGTTGATCTTATGTGATCAACGGCTCAGATCACGTATGGGGTTGGGCCGGGTATGCATTGGTTTGGGCTGGGTAGGAATTTTGGTTATGGGTCTGGGTTAATTGGGTTTAAAGATCAGATGGGTTGGGTATAATGTGGCTAGATATTAAATAAAATGTGGCTAGATATTAAATACCCATAAAGAATGGATAAATAATTAATAAAATAGCTAATAATTGTATAAAAAATGAAATTAAGTTTAAATAGGTGAAATTGCAGTGATTAAATAATATAAAAAATGTAAAAAATGCATAAGTTTCGAATTAAAATAATACAAAATGTTCAATTGGGCTATAATTGTAAAATTACCGTAATTAAAATTAAATGAGACCCAATTGGCTAATTTGTGAAATAATTGGATCCTTAATGGACAAAAAATGATTAAAAATAGCATAGTGAGCGGGAAAACATTTTGAAATTATTTATAACATAATTTATGAATAATTATTTATATATGAAATATTAAATAAACAGGAAAATAATTTAATAAAAATACGGAAATAAATAGGGAAAAGTACTCATCATTACAAAGAGTAATTTTGAAAGCTTATATGCAAGTTTGAAAATAATTGAGGAAAAATTGGGTATCAACAACAACCTAGGGCGACCTCTATGCGTTTGCAAATGGCTGACAGGTCGATGAAGAGGCCCCTAGGTACTATTGATGATGTGCTAGTGAGGGTGGACAAGTTTATATTGCCAGTAGATTTTCTTATTCTTGACTGTGAGGTTGATTTTGAGGCCCCCATTATCTTGGGGGAGGCCTTTCCTTGCCACGGGGAAGGCCTTGGTTGATGTAGAAGTTGGGGAACTCACGTTCAGAGTGGGTGATGAGAAGGTGATCTTTCATGTATGCAAATATATGAAGCAGCCTAACAGCACGGAATTTTGCTTATTTATGGACCTCGTGTATGAGGTTATTATTGATGATACCAGTGCTATGATCCATGTTGATGACCCTGTGGAGTTGGCCTTATTGAATCATGAGGACTCCGTGGTGGATGGTGTTCTTGAAAGCACCCATGCCCATGGGGTCTTATTCTTATGCTCCTAGAAAATTATCCTTGGACTTGGAGAACCGGAAGACTCCACCAACAAAGTTTTTCATTGAAGAACCTCCGAATTTGGAGTTGAAGCCACTTCTTTCCCACCTCAGGTATGAATATCTTGGTCCATCTTTTACTTTACCTGTTATTCTTTCCTCTTGCCTAACCCAAGTGCAGGTAGACTCAACTCTAAAAGTGCTAAGGAGGAGAAAGAAAGCAATCAGATGGACTCGGGCGGATATTCGGGGTATTAGCCCCGCCTTTTGCATGCACAAAATCATACTGGAGGATGGAGCCAATCCCTCCGTGGAACATCAAAGAAGACTCAATGAAGCAATGCAATAGGTAGTGAAGAAGGAGATCATCAAATGGCTCGATACGGGTGTTGTCTATCCAATTTCGGATAGCGCTTGGACTTCTCTGGTCTAATGCGTCCCGAAAAAGGGTGGAATGACGGTGATCAAGAATGATAAAAATAAGCTCATTCCCACAAGAACGGTTACCGGATGGAGGGTGTGCATGGACTACCTCAAGCTCAACAAGGTGACCCGCAAAGACCACTTTCCTTTGCCATTCTTGGATCAGATGTTGGATAGGCTTGCAGGCCGGGCCTTCTATTGTTTTCTCGACGGGTATTCTGGATATAATCAAATTTTGATCGCCCTGGAGGATCAAGAGAAGACTACTTTTACTTGCCCATATGGTACGTTTGCCTTCGCTCGCATGCCCTTCGGACTTTGTAATGCCCCGGCCACTTTCCAAAGATGTATGATGGCAATTTTCACCGACATGGTGGAAGACTTTCTTGAGGTTTTCATGGACAACTTTAGTGTCATCGGTGATTCTTTTGATAAATGTTTATCTAATCTTGACAAAGACCTTGCTAGATGTGAAGAGACGAACTTGGTATTAGGCCATAAGATATCAAAAATGGCATTGAGGTAGACAAAGCAAACATTGAGGTGATCTCAAAGTTACCACCACCTACTTCAGTTAGAGGAGTCCGGAGTTTCCTTGGTCACGCCGGATTTTATAGGCGGTTTATCAAAGACTTCTCTAAGGTGGTAAATCCATTGTGCAAGTTGCTTGAGAAGGATGCTAGATTCCATTTTGATGAACATTGTATGCATGCCTTTGAACTTTTGAAACACAAGCTCACTACTACTCCTATCATCACGGTGCCAGATTGGAGCTCACCCTTCGAGCTTATGTGTGATTCGAGTGATGTAGTTGTGGGTGCTGTGTTGGGCCAGAGGGTGGACAAGATTTTTCACCCTATCTACTACGCTAGCAAGACGATGAATTTGGCCCAAATGAATTACACGGCCACAGAGAAGGAGCTTTTGGAAATAGTCTTTACTATGGAGAAATTTCGTCCTTATTTGATGGGTGCCAAGGTCGTAGTTCATACTGACCATGCGGCACTCTGGTATCTCATGACTAAGAAGGATTCCAAAGCGAGGCTTATGCGTTGGGTATTGTTGCTCCAAGAGTTTGACTTAGAGATTGTGGATCGAAAAGGAAGTGAAAACCAAGTGGCCAACCATCTTTCTCGGTTGGAGGAGCAAGGGCGACCTTGTGATGGACTTGAAATCAATGACAGTTTCTTGGATGAACAACTTCTGTCGGTGTCAATGCAAGAGATGCCATGGTTTGCCGATATTGCCAATTCCCTTGTCACCGGTGTTGTCCCTTGTGAGCTCTCTTCTAACCAAAGAAAGAAGCTTAGGAGGGATAACTTGGATTTCTATTGGGATGAGCCTTATCTATTCAAGATTTGCACTGATGGGGTAATCCAAAGATGTGTATCGGCGGAAGAACAAATGGCTATTCTTGAGTCTTGCCACTCCTCGCCTTATGGTGTTCATCATGGAGGAGCAAGAACTGCTTCAAAGGTGCTAAGCTGTGGTTTCGTTTGGCCTATATTGTACAAGGATGTCGGTGATCTAGTCAAAAGGTGTGATGAGTGCCAAAGAGCCGGGGGAATTTCCAAGAAAGATGAGATGCCTCTAAATTCTATTCTTGAAGTTGATATCTTTGATGTTTGGGGCATCGATTTCATGGGACCATTTGTGAGTTCTTGCGGGAACACGTACATTCTAGTGGCGGTCGATTATGTGTCTAAATGGGTTGAGGTTGTGGCTTTACCCAACAATGAAGCCAAGAGTGTTATTGTGTCACGACCCAAAACCGGTTTAGGTCGTGATGGCACCTAACGGCGAGGTTAGGCAAGCCAAAGTACAACTATAACAATAAAAGT
>MDKH01235171.1:0-16402 GCA_005239495.1 Nicotiana undulata
AACGAGGTTAAAAGCACTTACCTATGGAGTTATGGAGGTTGGGGAGCTTGATTCTCGGTTATGCAGGCTTGGGGAAGAAAGGAGAAGTGGAAAATGGGAAGAATCCCGTATAAGGTTCTGTTTTGGCATATAAAAAAAAATCACTGAACGAGTTTGTGCTCTGCGATCGCAGAAGAACAATTGCGATCGCAGAAGAGGACCGGATGATACTCTACGCGATCGCAGGAAGATCTACGCGATCGTAGAACCTAAGGCCCTCACCCTGTGCGATCACAGCACCCCCCATGCGACCGCACTGACCAAATTACCCCAGACCCCTGACTCGACTAATACGCTATGCGATTGCAGAGCTGGCATTGCTATCGCATAGAGCACCTGGGACCCCTACCAATCTGATGCTGTGCGATCGCACTGAAGAAAAGGCCTGACACCAGAAAACCAGATTTTCCTAAGTTTTCGCACCCCGTTAGCTACCCGAAACTCACCCGAGCCCTCGGGGCTCAAAACCAAAAACACACACGACTCCCAAAACATCCTACGGACTTGTTCAAGCTTTTAAATCATCAAAATATCATCAAAAATCATGAATCAAACCCCAAAACCAAATTAATCAAACTTAAGAACTTTGAAATTCTAGAATTCACTTCAACGTGCCGAACCGGCCTAAACCACTCGGAATGACTTCAAATTTTGCAGATAAGATATAAATGACACAACGAAACTATTCCCGATCTCGGAATTTCATTCGGATCTCGGGAACATAAAATCACCTCTCAAGCCAAATTTCAAATTCTTTAGAAACCCCTCAAGTTCATTAACTCCATTTTTACTCATTTGGATCCGAATCCAATCAAATCAAGCCCGTTTTACCCCAAATTCCACATATGGGACAAATAACATATAACAAACCTGTTATGAGCTCCGAAACCGCAATACGAGCCCGGTAACACGAGTTTCACATAATTATTCATTTTCAAAAGCCTTTATTATTTTCAGAAAATAATTTTCTTTAAAAATTCATTTCTCGGGCTTAGGACCTCGGAATTCGTTTCCGGGCATACGCCCAAGTCTCATATTTTCCTACGGACCCTCCGGGACCGTCACATCACGGGTCCGGATCTGGTTACCAAAAATGTTGACCAAATTCAACTTTATTCAATTTTTGAATTCAAAAATCCCATTTTTACCAAATTTTCACATGGAAGCTTCCCGACTACCTGCCCGGGCTGCGCACGCATATCGAGATGAGATTAACAGAGGCTTTCGAGTCCTCGGAATACAGATTTAGCTGGAATTACTTAGGATGATCTTTTGGGTCATCACAACTGGGTAGCCTCTGCAGGTGCGGAGTATTGGGGCGCACGTGCGGCGCCGCATGAGCGGACTCTTGGGCGCAGAAGCGGAAAGGGGCGCAAGTGTGATAGGCCATGCGCACCTGCGGTTTCACAGATGCGGCTAAGTTGGTCGCAGGTGAGGAAGTCCTCGCATATTCATTTAAACGAGGGTTAGCCATTTTTCTTCATATTTTGAGCTTTGGACTTCGGATTTGGGAGCGATTTTTGGGGATTTTCAAGCTAATCGAGTAGGTAAGTGTTTTTCACCTAGAATTATCTATATTCCATGATTTTATCTTTGTTTTTATCATTTAAGTTGTGTTTTGGGTTGAAGAAAATTCTCAAAACAAAATTTCATGATTTGAGAGACCAAATGGTATCGGAAATTGATAAATTTTGTATGGTTGAAATCGTATTGGAATGGGTATTCTGATTTCGTAAAATTTGTCGAGTTCCGAGGTGCGGGCCCGGGGGTCGACTTTTGGGTCGATTTTTTTATTTTGTAAAGATTGAAACTTTATTATTCAAAATAGTTCCTTATACGATTTATGTGTGTTTTGGAGTTGTTATAGTTGGATTTGAGCCGTCCGGAGGTCTTTTCGCCTTAGAAGTTCATTTTAGAGTACCGGGTTGTAGTCTTCGAGGTAAGTATCTTGCCCAACCTTGTGTGGGGGAACTACCCCTTAGGATTTGAGTCTTCTATGTTGATTGTTGCCCGTGTACGCGAGGTGACGAGTGCGTACCCGGACATATTTGTATGAAGTTGGCCTTTTAGGGTTCTTAGGTACTTATATTCCCCGTATATGAAGTTTTAATTGTTATATCTGAGTTCCTCGTTTCTAGTTTCATCTCTTCCTGCTTAAATTAGAAATTCCTTGCTTAGTTTCCCTTTGTTGCTTATTTGATCTTAATTGACTTAACAGAAGACTTTACCTCTTTTACCATCATGTTATATTTTCCTTCATAAACTGCCTATTACACTAATATTAGTATAATCTCGCCCTATAATTGTTTAGCCGTAATTGAAGTTGTGATTATCTTTAGCTACTTACCTTTATTTGGATTGTGGAAAAATCTCTCATAATTATTAAACCTTAAAAAGGAATTCAGGTAACCTACACCTTAGTCGACTTGCCCGTATTGGGAACTTCTCGACTTGTGTTGACTTCTGGTTGTGAACTTGAGTATTGTAAATCGTTGCTATATTTGTTTTATTTTCCCCTCGTTGCATTGTTTCTCTTTGTGCTTGGCATCCCCTTCAGTGGCTACTTCTTATGAGTGAGTTTTACCATTCTTGTGATTTAAGTTCTTGTATTGATTTGCTCGTCGCACTTTGCATTTCCGTCGTTTGTTGCTTTTGTGCTTGTTGTGGCAGTGTACGATGTTTCTGTCGTGTTCTAGTTGTTCTATTTGTTGGCTTCATTGCATATTTAAATTGGAAATACAGACGTATTTTGTGAGATCCCCATGTACTGCATATTTAAATTGGAACTACGGACGTATTCTGGGAGATTCCCCTATACCGCATATTTAAATTGGGACTACAGACGTATTTCAGGAGATCCCCCAACACTGCATATCTATTTTTGGGATTACAGACGTATTCTGGGAGATCCCCCATGTACTGCATGGCAAATTCTGAGCTACGGACGGAGTTCCGGTGGATTTTGTCTTGAAGAGATTATGATCGAAAGATATTTATTGAAAAGTATAGCTGAAAAAGTATTTGCCTTGAAGAAAACTATGTCTGAAAGACTATTATTTTAAAGATATATTTGAAAAGCGTTTATCTTACAGAAAACTATGTTTGAAAGGAAGTATTTAGAAAAGTATACTTGAAACATATATATATGTTTTCGGAGAAAAATATATTTCAAAAAAATTTTCTATTAAAATGATTATATTTAAAGGCTTTCATTATAAACTTTCGGGTGAAGGTTTACACTCGAAGAATTTTCCTAAAACGATTGGGGTTGTTGGCTAAGGCCTGACGCGGAAACTGTTGCAATGCTGAATTATTGCTTGTTCTTACCGTAATATGATTTCCGGCTTTCGGGGTGTTCTCGTCCATTATTTTGTGTATTATTGTGATATTCTGTTGTTATTTATTGTATTTCCTTTCGCATTTTTATTTAGTTATGTTGTGTATTCATTAGATAGATGTTACATTCTGTCATTCCTATATTTATTTCTGTTGATTTGCTAGACCAGTGGGTGTCCTGACTAGTCCTCGTCACTACTTCACCGTGGTTAGTCCTGATACTTACTGGGCACCGCTGTGGTGTGCTCATTCTACTCTTCTGCATATTTTTTTGGGCAGATTCCATGTTTTGCATAGCCGGCCGATCGATTGTTAGGAGCGCAGTTGCTGTTGTGGAGACTCAAGGTAAAACCGTTTCAGTGTTCGCGATTTTCGAAGTCACCATCTTGTTTTCTCTATTCGCATTGTTGTACTTATTTCCGAACATTGGACTTTTAGGAGTTTTAGTGTAAATTCTTTAAAGCTTATGACTTGTACTTACCGGGTTTTGGGATGATATATAATGTATAGAGATTTATATCAAGAAGCATTTAAAGGTTTCAATATTATGATTTATGTTTACTAAATGTTAGGCTTACCTAGTCCTTAAGACTAGGTGCCATCACGATACCCAACGGAGGAAAATTGGGTCGTGACAGCGACTCTAAGAGTTCAAGGAAAAGACCATAACAATAAATAAAATCTCCGCCCACACGAACAAGTGCAAGGCTCACCAAGAACTATCAACCTGTGCGCTCTAGTTAACGACATCCTCGCCCACGTCAACTGCTGTCTCTGTAAATAAATTAGCGAGGAATGAGTTGCTAGATCAGTGAGTACTAACACTTAACCACAACCGTTTTTATTGGAGACAAGTCAGAAAATATGCTAGTATCTCAAACAGAAATAACATAAAGATGCACTTTAAGAAACAATAAATAATTTTCAGTCTCATCATACTTTACTTGTAGTATAATACAATTAACAATTCAGTAATAAGCTCGGTAACCACTTATAATATCAATACTCACATTTGGGAGGTTTCAATGAACGAATCATGTAATAAGTATAATTGTGGACTTCTTCGCAAGAAGTCAAATATAACGGTAGTCCCTACTCGAGGGAAATCGGTAATGGTATGCTAATTCTATGAAAATTTTATATGAGAATATATTGAATATTTAGCAAATGTTTTAAGTAAAAAAAGGAGGAACAAACTAATAAAATAAAATACACAAAAAAAAGGAATGGACACAAAAGGGCCGAAGCACATTAGGTTAGATTTTGCCAAAGTCAAAAGCAAAAAAGGATTGGGGGAAGGGAAAGAAGACAAAGAACGAAAAAACCACAAAAGGGAGGTCTTGAGCCGTCCACCTCCATCTCCTAAGAGCAGTCGCCACTCCTTGCTTGTTCTGCCTCAAGAGACGTCATTCTCTTTTTTCCATCAAACTTCCATATCCATGTAAGACCAACTCTTTCTTATGACAAAAATAACCACAAAACCCTCTAGAATCAGTTAAACGAAGCAGCTGAAACCACCCTTGAAACACACTGTTGCTTCGCCCAAAAAAATCAGCTTCCTCCATAGCCTTTTAACCCCAATCTCCAGCTTCAAAATACCCAAAACAACCATGAAAACAATCTGAAAATTCCACCCAATCACCAGCAAAACAGTTCCGATCGAGCTCGAGTTCACCTGCGATGGTCGGTTCCGTTTGAGGTCGCCGGCGAACGTTCCGTTTAATAAATTGTCTAGTTGTAGTTTGAACTCAGATTCATCAATACAAACGTGATTGAAGAAGTTGAACCAAGTGCTCGCAAGTGACAAGTTCAATAATTGGCACGAGTACTGTGAGTAGTAATCTTACCACAATATGTGTTTTCATAACCTGTATGGTTTATATATGATTTTGAAAATAAATGTATTATTGATGCTTTGAAATTGCATGTGGGACAAGTTCTTTACTTGATATGAAACCGAACGTTTTACTTGATATGTTTACCGATTAATCTAAATGTTTTCACCGTTACTAGATATGTTTTACCGTTACTTGAGATGTTACAGTTATTTGAAGTATTCTCACTGTTACTAGACATGTTTTACTGTTACTCGAGACATGATTACTGCTACCGTGATAAAATTACAAGATTTGATAAGGAATGATATGCCCATTATTATTTTGAAAATGCTTTTGTACGAGTATTTACTATTTACAAGAAAGAGTATAAACGGGAGGATACTTTGAAGGATCCCGTAGCTAACGGCGGATTCGTTATACCTGGTGCACCTTGTATTTACAGATTACCGATTACCGATTACCGATTACCGATTATAGTTATAGCCCTCGCTAGTGGGAAGGTAGAACTAGCATACAGTTACAGTTTTCCCTCGAGTAGGGACCTACAGTTATACTTGACTCCTTTTACGAAGGGGTCCACACTATGATACAGATTACATGATCCTTTTATGGAAACCTCCCAAATATAAAGATTTGCTATGACAAAGTATTTATCAAGTTTATTACTGAATTTTTAAATTGATTTTGTTACAGAAAACACATGATGAGACTGATTATTATTACCGTTTTAAAAAGGGCATTTTATTTTGTGATTATTATACAAGTATGTTTTCTGACTTGTCCCCTATTAAAAATGGTTGTGGTTAAATATTATTACTCACTGAGCTAGTGACTCACTCCCCGCTATTATTTTTACAGAGACAACAGTAGACACAGGCAAGGATCCCGTTTATTAGAGTACACGAGTTGGCAGTTCCTGGTGAGCCCCACATTTATTCGCGTGGGCAAAGATTGTTATTTAATTGTTATAGTCTCTTTCTTGAAACTCTTAGAGTTACTCCATAGTCATTTTTTTTATGAGTGTCATAAGTATTCTTTTGTGATATAGACTTGTTATTCGTATTAGACTTTTTTATCGTACACTTAGAGATTAAGTTAGTATTATTGTGTTGGAAATATTTCGTGAATGAGGTTTATAGCTTGTTTGGTCGATATAGGTTGGTTGTGTTGTTGATATCTAAGACAGGTTTATTTTTGGATAGTCCTAAAATAGGGAAAACTCTGTCCGATTTTTCTATAAATTTTCGATGAGGCTTACTTGGGAGAACTTGATCCTAAGCGCCGGTCATGATCCTAAATTGGGTCGTGACAAAGTTGGTGTCAGAGCCCTAGGTTATTCTTGTGACTAATGGAGCACAAGTCGGTAGTAGAATCTCAATTATGGTTATGTAGCCGGCCATTCCCATAATCGTGACTTTGCGAGGGAATGATAGGATGTGCCTTATTTTTCTTTCTTATTCCTCTGTACGTGTGTGGCGATTAGGGTCAAATAACTGAATCTATCATTACTTATCATATTCGTGTGTGGCTCGGACCAATTACCATATAATAGAATTTTCTTAGAGGTTCAAACTTCAAAGGGATTAAATTTCGACAATGGACATGCAACCATCTCCAAGCAAAGAAATGCTACATAAGGAGTATATAAGACCAGTGAAAGGTTCATTGCGCCATATGAGGTGCTTTCCGATAAGATGCGTAATAGAGTCAATTTCAAAAATTTATACTAGTCCACCACTACAGCGATAAAAGAGTGCTATCACAAAAAGGTACTTACCTCCATGAAAAAAAAGAAAAAAAATTGAGATCTTTATGGAGGTAATAGATAAACATGAGAAGAATGAGCAACAAAATAGGGGCTCTAAAGTCCTCATGCACCTAGAAGATTATGGGAGCCAACAAAATATTCTTAATAAAGTTCCTAAAGTTGGAACTACTAAGTTTACTATTTCTGATAGTTCAAAGGATCCTTAAAGGTTTTAGTAAAATACTTACCACGTTATGAGCCATAGGATATTTCATGAAGAGGTCTATGGAATAGACAACTTTTAGACTAGAGAACATGATGAATACATGAAATGCTATTGTACTCTTAGAGATGCCAACAAGATCAACACAACTAATTTGGGAATAAATTTCACTAAAGTGTTTATGAATCACCTCCTTCTTGACAATTTGTAACGTGAACTGCCTGCAAGATCATTTAAGAAATTGATTTAGACGTTGGGTATACTTACATATAACACAAAACTTTCTCAGCTGGATACACAAGCAACATCATAATTTTATAGGCTTGTTGAAAGGTTGGTTAATTGTTTAAACAAGATAGTAACTGCATATATGAAGACTTAAACATATTATGTAGCAGTTGCACTTACCAGAAATATTGAAAATATGGACATGATAGGCGGGCAAGAACTCACATAAGAAGATCAAGATTAGAATATCTTTTAGTATGGATTTTAATATGAGTCGAAGATTTTAAAAACAAAATCAAGAATGTTTTGAGATATTAAGCGATCCTTTTCAGGTTTCCACATCTGTGAAAAATTTATAGTAGTTAGACATGTGTTTAAAACCTTTAAGATTCAAGTTAAGAGAAGGAAACCCTAGCTAACCAAGTTGTACTTGATATGTTTGACGCTAACATACAAATGGATATGGATTAATTATCTTCTTACCATGCTACCCTCGATTACTATAGAAAGATGATTAGGTTTAGTGAACTTTAAAAGCTGGGTTTGTCCAAAAAGGGGATTATAGGTTTTAGAGACGAGCAAATTATATATTTTGAAGACTTAACGGTTAAAGAAAAAGGTTGTTTGGATCTCATAGATACGGTAAGAGGCACAAGAGAAGAAACACTTAGTTTGAGAAAGAAAAAAAAAGTATCATAATGAGAGATTCTCTAATGTATTCCTAAGGATTTACTAGGACTACCTCCAATATGATAAATAGACTTCAGTATTGAGCTGACACCTGACACGCAAACTATATCATATGGAACCAACAGAGTTGAGAGAGCTAATTGAATAATTGACATACCTACAGGATACAGGTTTTATCATACCGAGTGTTGCACCATGGGGTACACCAATATTATTTGGAAAAAAATGGGATGAGTTTTTAAGAACGTTGCACAACAAATATCCCTTGTCTTGTATAGATAACTTGTTTGATCAGTTACAAGGAGCCATTGATCATTAGAATGGTTATCATCAGCTTAGAATAAGAAAGGAAGATATTTTGATGTTGCCTCTAGTACTCGATACGAACATTATGAGTTACCTGTGATGTCATTTAGATTGGCCAATGCTCCAATTGCATTGATGCATATAACGAATATGGTGTTCAAAGTTATTTTTGGAGAAATATTTCATAGCTTTTACTTACTATATTCTGGTATATTCTCGTACCCAGGAAGAGCACGAGAATTACTTGAAAAATATACCAAAGACGCTGCAAGAAAATCAACTTTTTCCAAGTTCTTCAATTAACTAGACTCGATGGTATTCATAGGAAACCTAGTATCTAAGAACAAAAAACAATGGTGGATTCTAAGAAGATATAAACAGTTCATAAATGGCTTAGACCCATTTCCCCTACAAAAATTACTTTTGGCTTGACAAGCTACTATAGGCATTTGTGTAGGATTCTCTAGAATAGCACCACCACTCACCAAATTAACATAGAAAATCTCTAAATGTTAGTGGATGGAGAAAGCTACAACGAGAAAGCATGTTTGACAATCACACTAATATTAGCTTTATTCCAATAGGCTCTAGAGGATTCATGATGTTATGTGATACTTCGAGGGTCGGAGTAGGATATTTTCTCATGCAAAACAGTCGCGTGATAGCCTATTCTCTAAGGAAATTGAAGAAGCTCAAGTCGTACTATTCCATTCATGATTTGGAGATGGTCATATTGGTATTTCCTTTAACGATTTAGAGAAACTATTTATACGAAGAAACCTATGAGATTTATACCTAGCACAAGAGCCTGAAGTACATTTAAAACCAATAGAGATATAAATATTTAACAATGTTGATCGAGAGAACTACTGAACATATAATTGTACTGTTTTGTATTGTTCGGAAAAGATAAATATTATAGCTTATGCCAAAAAAAACTATGGGTGATTTGACGCATTTAGCTCCTATAGAGATACTTCTGGATGAAGATATGCATAGGCTAGGAGGTACACGTATTAGATTCAATGTGAAAAAAATTCAAAGACATTATTGGCTATAGGTCAAGCCGGATGTAGAGTGTATAAAGTCTAGCCAATACGAGCCCTACACATCTAGAGTGTCCACAAGGTAAATCATGCCTGATTCTTCAAGATCCCTCAACAACTGTCCTTTCAGTATCGTGCGCTTCCCAAACTTGGTCAACTTGTCTGTCTCTCCACCAGACTCCTCTGCTTCCTCACCACTCCACTCATTATCATCATCAAACTGAACCTTCTTTGATGTGGACCTAGTTCTCCTAGCAACAGTCGAGGGTGTGGTAGACATAGATGATGACTTCTTGAAATAAGTCTTTGCCTTCTTTGGTTTGGGTGTCTCAATCTCAACCTTTGCCATTTGTTCCTCTTGATGGACCAAGTCCATATTCTCAACATCCATAGCCTCTACGGGCTAATACACTTTTGCCTTCCCCTTTTTAGCTTTATTTCTCCTACACTCCCTCAAAGCTTTCTGAAACTCCTCTTCACTCTGCAGAGGGAGTGGCTTTTCTTTTCTTGCTTTCCACTGGAGGATCAACTTTCTTGGTCTTGGGGGTCCTCTTCTTTTTGGGTTTATAGCTCTCCCCTAATTTTCTCATAAGGTCTGCCAAAGTTTCCTCAATGGATGAACCATGTTCATCGGTTGCATATTGCAGATTTTCCAGCCCTTCTACAGCCTCTGTAGAATTACTTCCCCCTAAATCCTTGGAACCTTCTTCAACAACCACTGGGACAGTACCACCGATTGCCAGTGGAGTAGTTTCTTCTCCTGTTCCCCTCACAGTACTGCTTCCCCCCTCTCTCTCAATTTCTTCACAATGTCATTTTTACCTCCTCTTTTTCTCCTATCAGGAATTTCCACATCCACTACAGACCCAATTAAAACAAACCTATTTTCAGAAGTGACTGTCTCAGACCCAATTTTAGATGATATTTGTTCATAATCAGAAGAACCAGTTGCTTCCCCCTTAGTGGAGGACTTGAAGGAGTCATTGGAGTTCTCAGATTCCTGAGCCTGGCTAGCTTGAAGCTTCGCGTTCAATTTCCTAGCTAGAGAGCCAGAGGCCACAGTCTTTCTGGCTAGCATTTTTACACGCCTTCTCATGGGTTCTGGATTAGGGCTTGGTTGTACAATATGAGTGATTGAAGGAGACGAAACAAGGTTGTTTTGAGGGGTGGAGGAATGTGATTGAGATTGGGTAGAAGAATTTGATTGAGATGAGGTGGAACCAGTATCTTCAAGCGTGATACTGTAGTTAGGTGTAGTTGAGGAGGACGTAGCAGGATGGGGTGTGGAAGACATGGTTATGATTTTTGGTAAAGAGGAAGATTAAGATCAAGGTGTTTGAGTAGAAGGTTGAAAGAGTTTAGACGGTTATGCCTTTAGGAAGAAAAGAGAGGGAAGAATTAGAGAAGTGATGATGAGTTTTTTTAAAGGCTTGGTTAATAAATGCACAACAGGTGTAATTTTTGGTCAAGTGGGAGTCTAATAGGTTCAGGAGTATCAAGTGATAAGTGACGGTTATGATTCCCCTATAATCTAGGCTATTTTTTTGTGATTGGACTCTTTGGAACGGGTTCAAATATGGGATAAGTACTTAGATTGTGAAAAGAACTTATTATAGATAGAGTCCTGCTCATGAGTAACTATTAATATTTCAATATGTGTATAGTGATGAGCACATACCTTGTCTGTTAGATGAACCAGCAACGATGAATCAGGTTCATCTTGTTAGAATCTCTTGATTAGGCCTCAATTTACAAAAATAGAAAAACATCATTAGTAACCAAGGAGTCATATTAACACATGGCAAGAGAGTATGCGTTTTAAGGCATGAAACTGAGCAATGATTATTCTGATTATTTACACATTTCAGAATTCCTAGCCAATTGTTTTTTTCATTTTTGTTTTGAACTGGTTCAATTAGGTGATCTTAATCATCCGTAATTCTAACATGTTTCTTTCAAAATGCTCTCTACTTAGTGCTTTAGTAAATATGTCAGCAATTTGTTTGTTAGTAGCACAAAATTCAATAGAGATCATTCCCTTCTCATAGTTGTCTCTTAGGAAATGGTGTCTAACATCTATGTGCTTTCTTCTTTTATGATGAACGAGGTTCTTTGTCATACTAATAGCACTAGTGTTATCACAGAAGATAGGAATGCATCCAACCTCTATACCAAAGTCCATCAGTTGTTTCTTAATCCATAGTAGCTGAGCACAACATGAGGCTGCAGCCACGTACTCAGCCTCACCAGTAGATAGAGCTACTGAATTCTGTTTCTTAGTAGCCCAAGACACAAGACATGAGCCCAAAAAGTGTGTCATACCTAAGGTGCTCTTTCTATCTACCAAGAAGCCTGCATAGTTAGCATCAATATATCCCACAAGATCAAAATTACTACCTTTAGGGTACTAAAGACATAGGTCAGTGGTGTCGTTTAGATATCTCAGGATTCTTTTCACTGCAGTTAAATGGGATTCCTTGGGATTAGCCTGAAATCTTGCACAAATCCCTACGTTGAAAACAATGTCAGGTCTACTGGCAGTAAGGTATAATAATGACCCAATCATCCCTCTATATAACTTTTGATCAACAGATGAACCAGGTTCATCTACATCTAGTTTTGTGGCTGTTGCAATGGGAGTGTCAATTTCTTTTGAGTCTTCAATTTAACTCTTTTGAGCAGCTCTTTCACATATTTTCGCCGATGGAGCATAGTTCCATTTGAATTTTGTTTAATTTGTAAGCCTAAAAAGAAATCAAGCTCACTCATCATGCTCATTTCAAATTCACTCCCCATTAGCTTAGCAAATTCCTTACTTAGTTTTTCAGAAGTTGCCCCAAATATTATGTCATCTACATATATCTTTACTACCAAGAGATCCTTACATTTTTCCTTCAAGAACAAGGTGCTGTCAATTTTACCTCTTTTGTAGTCATGTTCCAACATGAATTTAGATAGTCGTTCATAACATGCTCTTGGTGCTTGCTTTAGTCCATACAATGCCTTGTCAAGTCTTTACACATGGTCTGGAGTCTCCTTGCTTTCAAACCTCGGAGGTTTCTTGACAAATACTTCTTCTTTTAGGTAGCCATTCAGAAAAGCACTTTTGACATCCATCTGGTAGAGGTTGAATTCCATGTAGGCAGCCAATGCTATGAGTAGTCTGATTGCCTCCAACCTTGCCATAGGAGAAAAAGTTTCATCATAGTCTATGCCCTCTTCTTGACTATATCCTTGGACCACCAATCTAGCCTTGTTTCTTGTAACTGTTCCATCTTCATCAAGTTTGTTTCTGAAGACCCACTTTGTGCCAATTACTGATCTATCTAGTGGTCTGGGTACCAGATACCGAACTTGACTTCTTTCAAATTTATTGAGTTCTTCTTGCATGGCATTTACACAATCTTCATCCTGCAAGGCTTTAACAACATTTTTGGGTTCGGTCAAGGATATGAAGGCATCAAAAGCACACAAAATTTTCAGAGAGGATCTGGTTTTGATTCCAGATGTTAGATCAGTTATGATGTTGTCAATGGGGTGAGAAATCTGATATCTGTGTGGTTTTAAAACCAATTGGTCACAACTTGATGATCCTATAGTGCCTTGTTGATGTGGAACAGGATCAGGGATATGTTCCAATGAGGTTTGCTGTTGAGTTCCCCCTGTCAGGTTGCGCAGGGTGGATGGACCTGTTCCATCACCTGTTCCTTCTTCCATCATTGCTCCAATTTGATCGTAGTTTCTGACCAGCCCAATTTCGTCATCTTCCTGTTCCTGTCTCTCAGAAAGAATGTTAGTTTCATCAAAAACAACATGCACACTTTCTTCTACACACATAGTTCTTTTGTTATATAACTTATAAACCTTACTATGTGAGGAATATCCCAAGAATACTCCCTCATCACTTCTGGGATCAAACTTACCTAGGGAGTCCTTGCCATTGTTGTGCACAAAGCACTTACAGCCAAAAGCCCTAAGATGGGATATATTGGGCTTTCTCCCTTTAAGTAACTCATAAAGAGTCTTCTCTACAAGTGGTCTAGTCATCCACCTATTTATGATGTAGAATGCAGTGTTTATTTCTTCTGCCCAGAAGCTATGAGGTAGTTTACTAGAAAAAAGCATGGTTCTAGCCATATCTTCAAGAAATCTGTTCTTTCTTTCAACAACTCCTTTTTGTTGTGGAGTTCTAGGGGCAGAAAAGTTATGATCTATGCCATGTTCATCACAAAATTCAGCAAACTTTGCATTTTCAAATTCAGTCGCATGATCAGTCCTAATAGAGTCAAGTTGAGTTCCTAACTGTTGCTGGGTTCTTCTAACAAAAGAAGTAAACATATCAAATGCTTCATCTTTAGATGTTAGGAACAATGTCCAGGTAAATATAGATTAGTCATCAACAAGCACCATTACATATCTCTTACCACCTCTGCTCAATGTTCTCATAGGACCGCATAGATCCATATGAACCAGTTCCAACGTCTTGGTGGTACTTATCATTTTCTTGCTTTTGAAAGAGGACCTTACCTGCTTCCCCCTTGCACAAGCCTCACAAACTTTGTCTTCCTTGAACTTAATGTTAGGGAGACCTATCACTAGGTTCTTGGAGACTAGTTTGTTGAGCTGATTTAGACTTGCATGTCAAAGTCTTTTGTGCCAAAGAAGGGGATCACTGTTCAACACAGTCAAACAAGTTAATTAGTTTTCTGATAGTGTGGACATGCCTATGATATAGATATTATTCACTCTTTTTACCTGCAAAACAATCTTGTCAGTGATAAGATTAATCACAAAACATTTTGTAGTAGTGAATGCAACCAAGTTACCTCTGTCACACAGTTGTGACACACTGATCAGGCTATATTTCAAGCCATCTATCAAGTAAACGTTCTCAATAGAACGTGTGTCATACTTACCTACCATACCAACCCCAATAATTTCACATTTCTTCCCATTTCCAAAGGAGACATTTCCTCCTTTGAGGTTTTCAAGTGAAAGGAACTATTCCTTGTTCCCTGTCATATGTTTTGAGCAGCCACTATCCAAGTACCATATTTGACTGCTCCCTTTCACTTGAACCTACAAAAGAAAATCATGGGTTAGTCTTAGGAACCCAAACTAGTTTGGGTCCTTTTCTATGAGAAAAAGGATGAATTAAACTTTTTCTGGCCCAATTTGGCTGCTAATTTTTCTGTCAAACAAAACTTTTGACTGACCTGCTTTTTTGCATTGCATTAAATTTTGTAGTGACCAGTATTAAAACAGTGGGTGCATATTTTGTTCTCTGGAAGTGTGAGGTACTTACTTTTGGGATCCCATTTAGGCAGTCGACTCCTAAAGCCAAGTCCTCTTCTGTTGCTACTGTGATTTTCTTGAAGCCATGCCAAGGCATCAAAAGATTTATTCCATTTGCATGTTCGATCCAGTTCATGTTTGACCTTTCCAAGTTCCTCTTTTAGCACTCTTATCTGTTCATATTTATTATATAACTCATCCTTTAGTCTGCCCACATTTTCTTCTAATATGAGTTGAGAGTTGTCAGCTATCTTCTTGCTGGGTCCTAGTTTCAGTTTTAAATTTTCAGATTTTAACTCTAAGACCTTAGTTTCAAGTGGATGAACCTGGTTCATCAAGGCAGTATTTTCATTTACAGATTCACTTACTTTGAGCTCCAGGTTCTTACACTTCGCTTTTAACATTACACACTCCTTAAACAACTGTTCTTTTTCTTTATTTATTTCTTCAGAATCGTCAATGAAGTCAAGTAAGAATTTAGAGAGTTTTTCTTTAGATAGGAACTTGATCTTGTTTTTGAGATGAGATATACTTACCTCTGGTTCTTCACATGATTCCTCATCTGATTCACCAATTTCCATAAGCGCTTGTTCATCTTGATCTCCATCTTCTGATTCTTCGTCTGAGCTTTCTCCCCAAGCAACAACCATAACTTCCGTTGATATTGTGTTTTTCTTAGGATGAACCAGTTCCTTCTTCCGGTTCCTTCGCTCAGGTCTTTCCCTTTTCCATTTCACTTCCCACTGAGGACAATTCTTGATGTGATGATCAATTTTTCCACATTTGTAGCATCCCTCGTTGATAGGCTTTTCTGGAGCCTTTGCCTTGTTGTAGTTTCCACCTCTTGAGATGCCCTTTTTTCTAAGTAGATAGTTTCTAAATTCCTTGGTGATCATGGCAATATCATCTTCCTCCACATCTGCTCCCTCACTGATTCTCAATGCCATACTTCTTTCCTTCTTGGGAGCATCCATCTTCATTGTCTTCCTTCTAAGTTTGTAAGCAATGAGATTTCCAGTTAGCTCATCCAACTTGAGGGTTGCCATGTTCTTGGATTCCTGAATAGCAGTGATCTTACTTTCCCAAGAGATTGGCAAAACCCTTGTCAAAATTTTCTCAACCTTGTCTTCTTCAAGAATGACCCTTCCAAGAGACTTGAGTTCATTGGTCAGTGTAGTAAACCTTGTATACATCTCTTGGATGGTCTCTCCTTCCTTCATTGTAAAATTCTCATATTGAGAATATAGTAGAGTTCCTCTTGACCTTTTCACTTGAGGTGTTCTTTCATGAGCCACTTGCAGGGTGTCCCAAATTTCTTTGGCAGTGGTACAACTTTGAATTCTACTATACTCGTCTGGACCAAGTCCACACACTAGCCATTTCTTGGCCTTAGCATTATTCTCCCATTTTCTTAAGTCTTCAGAAGTGCAATCAACTCTTGTCTTTGGCACGTCTACTCCTTCATCAGTCTTTTTCATGGTAGCCAAAGGACCATCAGTAACTATGTCTCATAGTTCATAGTCTTCCCCAATTAAGTGATCCTTCATCCTGTTCTTCCACGAGGAGTAGTACTGGTCGTTGAAGAGTGGTGTCACAGTATAAGGAACAGAGCAAGAGACTCCAAGAAGGCAAACTATATCATAGATACGAAAGT
>ML242328.1:0-10963 GCA_005239495.1 Nicotiana undulata
AGCCTGCAATCTCGACCATATTGCTGTAACTGAGCAGTCCGAGTACTGAAACTCTTCCTTGTGCTTGCTGCACTATTGTGGAATTTCTATACTACTGTTTCGAGTCCTGTTCCTCGTTCTGCTGCTTGTGATCATGGCCATTGACGGGTATCCGTGTGTACGACTGCTAAACCTTTCAGGGGAGATCGGTTGTTCAAGTACGAAATATGCGTTTAGTTCCATTTTTCTTGGTCTACAAGATGGCTGATCTGCTTTTAATTTACTTGTCTAACTCTTCTTATGCATGGCAAGGCCTTGGGCGTGCCAACATAGTTGCTGCAGTTGCTAGGTTCAGGACAACAAATAAGTTGGTTGAGCCATCTGCATTAANTAACAAAGATTGTGTATCTTCTGCATTCCTTTGGATGTAAAACGCTTTTCATTTTAATATTTTATTTGAACCATTATGATCATATTGAGGGAGTTTATAAACCCTCGTAGTATGTTTTTTTTACACATCGAAATTATATTGCGGGGGTTTGAACCTAGCACTAATTATCTTTCAAAACCTCCACATAACTTTTTTTTTTAAATATTTAAATTATATTTTGGGGGTTTTTAAACCCCCACAATATCTTTTTTGAACCATTATGATCATATTGATGGGGATTTATAAACCCTCGCAGTATTTTTTTTTGACACATCAGATTCATATTGCGGGGGTTTTGAACTAGCACTAATTATCGTTGAGAACTCCCACAAATCAAAAATACATTTTGTGGCGGTTGTCGTGGAGGTTTTAGAAATCCGCCGCAAAATGCTCGTGGCAAAGGTAACTGTGGCACTTTTAGAAACCGCCATAATTCTTTTTGTGGGGGTCAAAAACTGTCACAATTTGACCAAAAAGCCCCCACAAAGTAAGTGTTTTCTTGTAGTGAAGAACAACGTCTCTCTACCTTGCCCTCAGCGCTCACGAGGGCCCTATTCATTGTCGCACACATCAACCCGGTGTAGGCAACACCTAGACTTATTAAGAGACTAAATCTTTTTACCCATAACACTAATCCATCGATTTGATTATGTACTCTAAATAGCTTCTAGATAGCTATAACACTCAAACTCATCAACGGTCTGTGCAACTGCCAAAGCAAATCCCACAAGATTTGTATATCCAAAAAGATTCCCATCAACTACATTTGCAAACCTTTGTGGTCGGTTGATCATTCTCTTCTCTCTGTCTGTTGCAATGCTATATGGTTGTTGTTGCGCATGTGCATTAATATTATCATCTTGATCAATATTTTGCACCTCCTTCGCTTCCCCTCCTTTAGAACTACTGGGCTAAGCTAGTGGAGATTAATTTCTAACTCTATGCCATTACTGACATCGCGATCTATTTCTGTTATTGCCTTCCCCCTCTGATTGTCTAGTGAGACAGATTCATTGAATGTTACATCCCTACTGATAATTTGCCCCGGAGTCTTTTGATCTGTGCACTCAACCTATAACCTTTTACTCCAGTTGCATACCCTAGAAATATGCACTTCTTTGCCCTCTGCTCAAGTTTTCTATCCCCACATGAGCATAAGAGAGACAACCAAATATCCTTAAATTTGAATAATCAGCAGGCGTACCGGACCATACCTCAAAAGGAGTTTTGAACTTAATAGTTGTGGATGGAAATATGTTGACAAAATAACAATCTATATTGATTGCTTCAGTCCAAAAATCCTTGCTAACATATGAGTGTGAAAGCATGCTTCGTGCCCTATCACAAAGCATTTTGTTCATACGTTCTGCAATACCATTTTGTTGTGGTGTTACGACATAAGTGTGGTGTCTCACTATGCCCTTTCTGCTGAAGAAATTATCAAACTCACAATTGTAAAATTCCAACACATTGTCAGTTCGAAGACGCTTAGTTTTCTTTTCGTCTGCCTCTAAACCATTGTCTTCCATTTAACAAATGTCGGAAATGCCTTAGAAAATACACCCCCACCATCCTTGAGTAATCATCAATCAAAGTCATAAAAAACCTGGCACCACTCTTGGAAGGAACTCTGTTTGGACCTCACAAGTCTGAATGAATATAATCTAACTTGTCCCTGGTCTTGTGCTCGACCTTCTTGCTGAACTTTACCCTTTTCTGTTTACCAAACACACAATGCTCACAAAAATTCAAAACTTGATTTTTGTACCCATTCAACATATTCTGCTTACTCGACAAAGACAACCCTTATCACACATATGACCAAGTCGCAAGTGCCACAACTTAGACTGATTCAGATCACTTTTCCTAGAAGCTACAACAACTTCCCCTTCAACTACATTGGCCTGAAGATGATACAATTTAGAATGCAGTTTACCCTATGAGTACCATGCAGCCTTTGCACACCTTAAGTATTCTATTCACGGAGTAAAACTTATATCCCTAATCATCCTAAGTCAAAAGAGAAATCAAATTTCTCTTTATTCGAGAAACATGCCAACACTCTATGTTTCTGATAATTCCATCGAAAATTCTCAATCTGATGTTACCAATCCCCTCTACTGGTAATGTATTATCATCTCCCATGTAGACAATCTCAATTATTTGCTTGTAAATTATAAACCAATTCTTGTGTGGACACATGTTGAATGTAGCACCAGAATCAAGAACCCAAGAATTCTGGCCATGACTAGAACTCATGGCACAAACTTCCCCTACATAATCACCATCATCAAAATTATTCAGTGTCAACAACATTTGCCGAATTATCTATTTTCTTCTTCCCTCTTTTCTCCTTCAGCTTAGTGCAATCTCTCTTGTAGTGACCTTGCTCCCTGCGCTCATAATAATTTTGTTTTCTTGCTCTAGACTTTGATCTAGTTGTTGACTTTTTTCTGTTAAAACGCTTTTGTTGTGTTCTTCATCTAATCACAACACCGTCGCCCTCAATTCTGCTATCCGGAAAGCTCTTTTTCAACGATTTTAGTGCATTACTAACATCTTCCAGTGAAATAATATCTTTTCCATATAGCATTGTATCGACAATAGTATCATAAGACGGTGGTAAAGAGCATAACACAACCAAGACCTGATCTTCACTCTCAATTTTGATATCCACGTTCTTTAGGTCCATTATAATTGAATTAAACTCATCAAGGTGAGTTTTAACATGTGTACCTTCGTTCATACAGAGATTGTATAACCTCATTTTCAGGTAGAGGTGGTTTGTCAGCATTTTCTTAGAATACATATCATCCAACTTCTTCCATGCCATTGCTGCAGAAGTTTCTTCAGCAATCTCCCGAATAACGCTATATGTAACGCTTATGAAGATCGCATTCAAAGCCTCTCCTTTAGGTCAGCCTTCTCTGTCTCTTTGATCTCTTCAGGAAAATCCTTATCAATTGCGTTCAATAACCCTAGTAACACTAGGACGATTTCATCCTAATATTCCACAGACTGAAGTTAGAACCCCTATCAAATTTCTCTATTTCGTACTTTGTTGAAGATGATGAAGACATCTTAACCCTAGATTATGTAGAAACCCGAACCTTGCTCTGATACCAATTGTCACGAAAAATCGTGCGTTAACTAGCACATAATCAAACACAAAGAAAATAGAGAAGAAAAATGAACACAATGATTTAACGAGGTTCGACTAATTAAGCCTAATCCTCGAGGCAGAAGCAGAGAGAGTTTTTCACTATAAATGAGAAGAAAGCACAATACAATCTATAGAATCCCCAACTACAACCTCTATATATAGAGCCCAAATAATCTCAAACCTATAAGAGAAAGGTTTCCCGATTTGACCAGGACTATAGATTTTCCTTTCCCAATTCTATTAGGACAGTGAGTTTGCCTAAACCTATAGGGATTATGGATTTCCTACAAATACAAAAAAATAATACAAGCAACAAAATAAAAAAACCTAACGTTTAAACAATCTTGATTATCAGATAATGATAGAAAGGACACATGCAACAAACTAAGTTGTGTTGAAGGTTTTTTTTTCTGACTCGTGGCAAAGAAAGGAAGGAGACAATGCTCAATAAAAATAGATTTAACACACCTTATTTGACACAAAATCAATTAATATATAATATGTGTCAGACATCAAATCATCACTTAACTATGTAATTAGTGAGACACGAAATGTGAGTGCTTTTATTTTTATATGGGTCAATATGCCCTAATTAATGAAAATTGTTTTCCTTTGTGAAGAATGAAGATATTTGTCTTACATGACCTGTGGGCTATGAACTTATTGCTTCAAATTAACGAATAATATAGGATACTCATGTTAGGGATATAATAGATATGCCCTAAATCCATTCTCGTATTTGATGATTTGAACATATTTTTGTGAACGTTATTGATATAAAAATATATATGGCATTTGATATTATTTTATCATAGTTATTATTAATTGCTTTATTAATTTAATAAGGTCCTTGATTAAATGTTGAGACTTGTCATTGTGATGGAGATCATGATAATGAGAGTAAAGTCTCTTGCAATTTAATCTAAATTTGTTCTTGATCATAGGATTATTAATTTGGACATTAATAATCCGATTAGATCAATATTTATGTGATTGTCTTTATGGGATAAAGATTAGTTGATCTCATTAACTAAATCACATAGATAGATGATGCATATAGAGATATGATCATTGAACCGACTCATGATAATTCCTATTGGTTAGAATTACCATAAATTGTCAATAGGATATTCTCTTGAAGAATGTGATGTAAAATATTTCTTTGACCTGAGATTGTCATAGTAATTGACAAGTTATTTATTGTGCTTTGATACTAGATACTTATGAACCTAGGGCAATAGTTGAAAGGATATTGGGTACGATTAAATACTTGTAGAATTAGTGAATGATCAAGATGGAATCTGTCAACTCTTGGTAATGAGTTTAAACTCCATGTTGTCATGGATTATAAACGACCGAATTAAGACCTTGGCCAGAGCAATTTAATGAAAAATAAATAAGTTTCTTAGGTCAATCAATGGTCGATTATATTTGACATGAATATATAGTTGATCGCCTATTTGGATTTGACAGTTGAACCATATCCTAGGGTGACCCAGATCTATAAGGATAAAAGAAATTACTATTCTTCTACTGGTTCTTGAGAGTAAATTGTATACTTCATTCTATCTGGTTGTTAAGGAGTGTTGCTAGACGCCACCCTTGATTATGTAACAACCCGACCGGTCGTTTTGAGAATTTAAGCTCCGTTCGGTGGTGTAAGGTCTTGAACAGCTCCACATTGTGTATATCGACCTGCGTGCGTGGTTGGATTAGTTACCGGATAATCCAGTGTCGAATTAGGGGGAAAGTTTTCAATTTTGAAGCTTAAGTGATGAAAGTTGACCTAAGGTTTGACTTTTGTGTAAACGGCCTCGGAATGAGTTTGGTTAATGTCAACAGCTTCGTATGATGATTTTGGACTTAGGCGTGCGTCCGGAATTGATTTTGGAGGTCCGTAGAGAGATTTGAGGTAATTTGGCGGAAGTTAGAATTTCGGCGAATTCGGTCGATAGGTGAAATTTTGATATCGGGCTCGGAATGGAATTCCGGGAATAGTTGTAGGTCCGTTTTGCTATTTGTGACTTGTCTGCAAAATTTCACGTCATTCCGGGTTGAATTGATAGGTTTCGACACGAGTTTTGATATTTGAAGTTTTGAAATTTTATAAGTTTGATTTATGGTTTAATTCGTCGTTTTGGTGTTGTTTTACGTGATTTGAAATTTTGAGCGAGTCCGTGTTAGGTTATATGACTTGTTCATGTGATTAGACGGGGTCCGGAGGCCTCGGATGTGTTCCGAATGGACCACATGTCATTTTTACCACTTTTAGAACTGGTGTTATCTGCCTTCTGATGTCCTTCTGTGCGATCGCGAACAGCCCTTCGCGTTCGCGAAGAATTAATGCGGACCACCCCAAAATCCTTCTATGCGTTCGCGTTTAGTCCCCCGCGTTCGCGCAGTTTCCCCTCCTTGTTCATCGCGTTCGCATCCCACCCCTTCGTGTCCGCGTAGTGTAAATTAGAGCTGGGGGTGGGCTGTTGGTTTCTTCTTCGTGTTCACACCAATGTCTACGCGTTCGCGTAGTTTCCGTTTCTCCTTCTCCGCGTCCGCACTCATTCTGTCGCGTTTGCATTTAACAAATGGGGCATACTTCATTTTCTTCTTCGTGAACGCGGTCCTTCCTCCGCGTTCACAATTCATTAGAGGCCTGGGCAAAATATAAGTTTCAAAAACTAGGGTTAAGCCATTTTAAACATATTTTGACTTTTAGAGCTCGGTTCTTGGCGATTCTTTGATGATTTTTCACACAAATCGAATGGGTAAGTGTTCTTCCACTCGAATTAATTATATTTCATGAATTAGTTCTTGTATTTATCATTTAATTTGTGTTATTAGTTGAGGAAGAATGTGGGTTTTGAAAGAAAATTTCTAAAATGAAAAATCATGATTTGAAGGACCAAATGGTATCGGAATTTGATAAATTTAGTATGGTTGAACTCGTATCGGAATGGGTAATCGGATTTTGTAAAATTTGTTGGGTTCCGAGGTGCGGGCCCGGGGGTCGACTTTTGGGTCGATTTTCATAGTTCGAAAACATAGTAAAATCATCATGAAACTGCCCCTCGGGCCAAAATCATTTCTCGGAACAGATGCCCTCAGGAATTCCCTCAATCACTCAGTATAAATCATCACTCAGTATCAGCCCCGCGGGCAATCATCATCACTCAATCGGTACCGACGCTCACTGAGGGTGTGTACAGACTCCCGAGGGGCTCCTACAGCCCAAGCGCAATAATAACATAAGGCCTGGAAGCCTTCTCATCTCTCTCATGAGGCCTGGAAGCCTTCACACATCACTCATAAGGCCTGGAAGCCTCCTCACATCACTCATAAGTCCTGGAAGCCTCCTCACATAACTCAGTCAGACACTCTCAATTTTCCCTTATGCCATAAACATACCGGGTTCTCGACCCAAAACAGTATTTCATTTTTCAATAAATAGTATCAAAATACTCCGAGTGTCAAACAATTTACCAGGAAAAGACTGAGTGTAAAATCATAACATATCAGTGAGGAAAATATAGTAAACACAGCCCCCCAAGGGGTAAACAGATCGGCACTAGGCCCCAAACATGGCTTACAGCCCAAAACATATCATAATATATAAATATTATTTAAGCAAAGGCTTAAAAATCGGTTTCGCAACTCAATAGTCGCCTAAATAGGAAATATGTTCCAAAGTTTCCACCTTTTCATCTCAAAACCCGTGAAGGGTGCATAGTCCGGGGTTTCATACCCTCAGGACAGGATTTCATGACATTACTTATCTCAAAACTAGCCCGGAATTATTCCGCAATGCACTTGCCTCTCAAATCAACCTCCGAAGGCTCCAAATCTACCAAGTTCAGATTTTTATCATCAATATATGCTTAAGGAACAATTTCCAATTGAAAAACATCGAAATTAACCCAAAAATCCGAAACCGGTCAAAACCCGACCCCCAGGCCCGCATCCCGAATCTCAGAAATTTTTATAGAAAAGTGTTCTCCGTCTTCTCACGGGTCCGTACATATAAAGAACACCAAAATCGGAGTCTGTTTGACCCCTCAAGTCGACCCCTAAAAGTCTCTTAATCTCAAGCCCTAAAACTCAATTTTTCTACTGAATTTTCCATGCATTTACACTGATTTTATGTCTATAATCACCCATAATCGAGTTTTAATGACTAGCACACTTACCTATATGAAGAACAAGAATTTCCCTCTTCAAAATCTCCCCCAAGAGCTCTTTTCCGTACAACAATGATGAAAAAGAGGGTTTAAGTCGCGGAAGAGTTATTTAAATATGCCCAGTTATTTTACTCTCCGCGATCGCACTGATCAATTTTCCTCAGACCTCCGCGATCGCAGCACTGTGCACGCGATCGCACTGTGCTTTTGTCCTCTTCCCTCACGCGCCAAGCCTTCCCTTGTGCGGTCACACCACTTGCTATGCGATCGCACATCTAATTTTCCTTCTACTCTGCGATCGTCCCTTCACCTGCGATCGCATAGAGTATATTTTCCTGGCCTCCCAATTGACCTATGCGATCGCATCAAATGCGATCGCATAGAGTATTTTTCACCCTGCAACACACAAGCAAAAACATCAGAGTTTTCAAGTCCAGATGTGTCTGTTAGTCACCAGAAATCAATCCCGAGCCCCTCGGGACCCCAACCAAATATACTAACACGTCACGTATGGTCATTCAAACTTATTTGCACTCTCAAAACATCAAAACTAACATCAAAACACCAAATTCTCACCGGATTCAAGCCTAAGAACTTTGATATTTCTAAAATCCACCAATGATGCCAAAACTATCCAAGTCAACTCCGATTGACCTGAAATTTTGCAGACACATCCAAAATGACATTACGAACATGTTCCAACCGTCGGAATTCCATTCCGACCCCGATAGCCTATTTTTCACTACCGACCGGAAATCGCCAAAACTAACTTTCGCCAATTCAAGCCTAATTCTACACCGGACATCACAAAATTATTCTGAACACACTCCTAAGTCCCAAATCACCTAACAAAGCTATTCGAGCCATAAAATCCGTATTTCGGGATCGTTTACCAATAAGTCAACTCTCACTTGACTTTTTCTCATTTTAAGGTTATTTTTTAAAGACTAAGTGACTGAATTCTCATTTAACCATTCCGATTTCAAGCCTATCAACTCTAACACATCAATAATGGAATAACCAATCTATAAAAAGTCAATAACAGTGATTATAATGCAGGTTTTACATAACGACAGACTGGGTCGTTATATTCTCCCCCTCTTAAACAAACGTTCGTCCTCGAACGAGTCTAGAAACATACCCGGAGTCTCAAACAAGTGTGGATATTTGCTATGAATTTCCCGCTCGGTCTCCCAAGTAGCCTCCTCTACTGACTGACCTCTCCATTGCACCTTTACTGACGCTATATCCTTAGACCTCAACTTTCTGACCTCGCAGGCTAAAATAGCTACCGGCTCAACCTCGTATGACATATTACCCTCGAGCTGAACTGTGCTGAAGTCTAACACATGAGACGGGTCACCAACATATTTCCTGAGTATCGACACATGAATGACCGGATGAACACTCAACAGCCTTGGTGGCAGAGCAAGTCTATAAGCCACCTCTCCAACCTTCCGAAGCACCTCAAAAGGACCAATAAACCGTGGACTCAGCTTTCCTCTCTTTACGAACCTCATAACACCCTTCATGGGTGACACCTTCAGCAGTACCTTATCACCTTCCATAAATGACACATCCCGAACCTTTCGGTCCGCATAACTCTTCTGCCGAGACTGCGCCGTGAGAAGCCGCACCTGAATCAACTTCACCTTATCCAACGCATCCTGAATCAAATCTATGCCCAATAACTTAGCCTCACCAGGCTCGAACCAACCAACCAGAGACCTACACCTCATACGGGGCCATCTGAATACTGGACTGATAGCTGTTATTATATGCAAACTCTGCTAGCGACAAAAACTGATCCCATGAACCCCCAAAATCAATCACACAAGCCTGTAACATGTCCTCCAAAATATGAATAGTCTGTTTCGACTGCCCGTCGGTCTGCAAGTGAAATGCCGTGCTCATCTCTACATCAGTACCCATGCCTCTCTGTACGACCCTCCAAAACTGCGAAGTGAACTATGTACCTCTATCAGAAATAATAGAAACCGGAACTCCATGCAACCGGAAAATCTCCTTAATATAAATACCAGCCAACCGCACTGAAGTATAAGTAGTACTGACAGGAATGAAATACACGGACTTGGTCAATCTGTCCACAATGACCCAAATCGCATCAAGACCCTTCGAGGTCCGTGGAAGCCCAACTACAAATTCCATAGTAATCCGCTCCCACTTCCACTCCGGAATAACTAACCTCTGAAGTAATCCACCTGGTCTCTGGTGCTCATACTTGACCTGCTGGCAGTTGAGACACCGTGCTACATACTCAACAATATCTCTCTTCATCTGCCTCCACCAATACTGCTGTCTCATATCCTGGTACATCTTCGCGACACCTAGATGAATAGAATACCGCGAACTGTGAGCCTCTTCTAACAACAACTCTCGAATACCATCCACATCTGGCACGCAAATACGGCCATGCATCCTCATAACTCCGTCATCACCAATAGTCACATCCTTTGCATCACTCTTACGGACCCTGTCCTGGAGAACTAACAAGTGTCTGTCATAATACTAGTGTGCCTTAATCCGCTCGAATAAAGAAAACCGGGAAGCCATGCTAGCTACTACCCGTGGAGGATATGACAAATCCAATATTACCAACTGACCCGCTAAAGCCTGAACATCAAGTGCTAACGGCCGCTCTGCTGCTGAAAGATAAGCTTAACTCCCCAAACTCTCGGCTCTGCGACTCAAGGCATCAGCCACTACATTGGCCTTCCCCGGGTGATACTCCAATCAAAATATTTTCTATCGAGATTTGTCACCGTAATTCTCACTACCACTTATAACGGACAAAATAGTCAAGTCGTAGTCCTTGAGAAGCTCTAACCACCTTCTCTGACGCAAATTCAAGTCCTTCTGCCTTAGCAGATACTGCAAGCTACGATGATCGGTGAAAATCTCACATTGTACCCCATACAAATAATGCCGCCAAATCTTTAAGGCATGAACAATGGCAGCTAACTCAAGATCGTGCACTGGGTAATTCTTCTCGTGCACCTTCAACTGTCTAGACGCGTAGGCAATCACCCTACCGTCCTGCATCAACACCGCTCCCAAGCCAACTCTAGAAGCATCACGATAGACTGTGTAAGAACCCGAACTAGTAGGCAACACCAAGACCGGAGCTGTGGTCAATGGATGCATCTTTTAAAAATGCAGCTAGGGTGGGTAGTTATTTCCTCTAAGCTTGCAACAAAA
>MDKH01081424.1:0-26673 GCA_005239495.1 Nicotiana undulata
ATTTCTGTTTATTTATTTTATTATTTCCAGAATTGTTTTACAAATACAGAGTTATAACAGGAATAGCCTTAACATAGCTCAAGTCGTCAATGCAACTCAACAGCAAGCTTACGATAACTAGCGGGCCAACCCTATAACAAAGAAATACGTGTACAACTTAGATGGCGCTAGCATATCACGTATCTCAAATGATAACTCGATTCTAAAATAAAACGGGCATCATTTCCCCTGATTTTACCGCTACGTCAAACCAACTATAGGCGAGACAACAACACAATACAAAGCAACTCAAAAACAACTTTACTATAATTAGGAACCTTTAATACAACGAAAAATCCAAACCTACCACAACACGCCCAATCAACAAGTTATCAATTAGCCTGAAATTGCAATGACGAGTGACCAACCTACTACCCTACCACATGTGGCCTTTCTCCACGCCCTTTATCCTTCCAAACTCCATAAATCAGAAACACAAGAGGCCAACATGAGTGGACTACAAAACCGTCCACTACAAGTAGAATAAATCGAACTCACGGCTTTCGATCACCGTCCCATGAGTTCTGACTATTAAAAAACAAATTTATCAACCTTCCTTGAGATTTAAAAATCTTAAATACAGAAATTGGGTATTTTTTTAATCATTAAGTACCTTCCAAAACTCAAACTACAAAGAAAAAGAGATGCGTTATAATGATACTTACGTTGTAGGGATCGTTCTAATGTTATCACTTCTTGATTTCGTGAGATGGATGTTGATATTGCTTGGAACAACTTTGGAGAGATTGAGAGTGTTTGGTGTAAGTGTTATCTGTATATTGACGATATATATATAAGGGAAAAGATCACTTATAAGCCCACCACCTCAATTCTCCAAGCAGGTGGGTAAGCTGCCTGCTTGGCAGCTTGAGCGGTGCAACTTCAGACGCTTATATCTCTCTACTCCGATATCGTATTAACAAACGGTTTGAAGATTTGGAAACTAGACACATGGGAATTTAATTTCATATAAATATCTCCCTTTATATCTCAATATATTTGGAGAAAACGACCTCACAACCTGGCCTATAAACCTGTCAGTTTCTCCGAAGTGCGGCGATGTGACTTGGCAATCCTTCTTTAAAAATTCATTGTTATCTACCCCGATTCCGTATGAATAAATGGTTTTGAAAGTTGGAAACTTGGTTCCAAGACCTTAATTTGTGTATTATATATGCCCCAAAATGACATCATAAAGTTTACGAATTAATTTGTCAAAACGGCTCATTACAAGACAAATCTTAACTCGATTTTTCCGTAAGTTAAATCCGATTTTCCCCAAACATTATATTTTATATACAAGCATCATATATAGTAATATTTTGACTTAACATTCATGTAAATCATGATTAACAAGTCTCATATTCATTATACATCACTTTGGGACACACAAAATGTAATAATTATCTCATTTGTTTTTTCCGAAGTCTCATTCATCTTAACTTACTTAAGACTTCGATAAACCTTTCAAATCTTTGTAAAAGAATTTTATACTTTTTGATATTACATTAGATAATCTTATAATGACAGTGACGTCTGAAGTATGGGGTGTAACATCCTTCTAGGGTTGTGCATAATTTGGTAAATACCGAATTTCCATACCGATACCGAAAATTATTGTATTCGATATTTTGGTATTCGGTATTGTATTTGGTTTAAGTTTTAAAAAAAAATGGTATTTGATATTTTAGGATAAAACACCGAAATACAGATATCGTACCGAAATATACATTATATTACACAATACACATATTATTAGTTATAACATAAAGAATATAAATCTAATATTTTACTTTTCTTTATTCTATAAGTTCATCAATCAATTCTAAGCAAATAATAAGACATTTTAAGTGATCAAATTTATTATTTTGTGTACAATATTCTCTCTTTGGGTTGGTATTTGCTGATTTTGGACAATACTTTTGTCAACAAGCATTTTTAGTTTTGTACTTTCGAGTACTTTAATTAAAAATATTACCGTCTATGACTCTATGCACTAGTTAGTATTCAAACCGAATAAACCGAAGTTACCGAACCTAATAAACCGAAACCGAAAGGAGAAAAACCGAACCATACCAAATTTAATTAGGTACGGTATTGGTTTGCATTTTAAGAAACCGAATATCGAAAATACCGAATCGAAATTTCTAAATATCGTACCGTACCGACCGACGAACACTCCTACATCATTCCCCCTTTAGAAACATTCGTCCTCGAATGTTAACTCTAAAGGCTTGAGAAAACAACGCATAACATCATTAAATCACTTTATATACTTTCAAGGAAGATCTCATTTTCGAGCTTACATCAATCGACTTACGACGTACTTTCACGTACGAAAACATGAGGTGTAACATCATTCCCTCGTTTGGAATATTCGTCCTTGAATGTTGACTGATGCGCTTATCATTCTCATCACTTTAATATTGTCCTTTGCCATCTAGGCAACTGTTCTGTGAATAAATCCAAAGGCCAGGACATTCCCCCTTTAGGCGCCATTCTCACACCACGACTCGTGGTCGGAATCCTTCCAATCTCGTAACTGTTTCTACCTTTTATCGTGCAGCCTGTACGACTCTAACCTTGTAAATGCATCTATGTGACTCTTCTCTCCTTTTTCCTCAAGCTGTTAGCCAATCTCTAGGCCTCACTTTTTGAACATACACAGAATTATGACAAGTTGTCCCTCTGGGATTCTATAGGTGTACTGAAGTTCTTTGCTTGGTACTTTGTCGAATGTACAACTATTGCTATATTTTATTTCATAGCCTTGGTTATCTGTCTTTATGGATTTAGTACATCTAGGTAGGTCATACTATACCATAACACTTACTTCAATTTATTATTACCGAGGTTTGCTACCCAACTCTAGGTTACGCTTTCGTTGCTTATCCTATATGTATAAATCTAAGCCCTTTAATGCTTGCTCATTACTGTTCATCTTAAGAATGACAGCCTAATCTCATCTCATACTTTATAACTTTTATCCATCTATTTTTTATTCACCTTAATGTTGGTCTATAATCTACCACTACTAGCTTGAAACCTCTCATGTAATACATTGTCACTAGGGGTCACGTCTCATCCGGGAACATCTGAAGTTATTTTCCTAATCCACCCAGGGACGGTACTATACTTCAATAACTGCTTTCATAGCATAACAACGTGATTCATCTTATGGGGGTATTCTAATCACCTGCAATTCATGAAATCCCTTTTCTTAAAACCATTACTCAATCAAAAGCCTAAACGCCATCCTATTATCTTTTACCATTACACCCTTATTCTACTACCCGGGCAACATTTCATCTCTTCTAATTTCTTCTAGTCTTAGACTTCTCTGAGTTCATTCAGACTGTACCGAGCTTTCTATAACTTACGGATACCATCCGCTCTCTCGTTTTGATGGGTTTAGTTCCGAGGACTTACCTATTCTCGTCACCTTCTCACTCACCTTTTCTTATCCTTACTCCTATCTACCTAAAAACCGATCGCTCTACGATACTTTACCTTGCGACCTACACATATCTATTTGTACTACTCGCAACCTTCCTTTAACTTGCTAGCACCATAGATTTCCTTTCGTGTCTTCTCAGTTGTCTTTAAATGTAAGCAATTACTTTTCTAGGTCGTTCTGCCATTTTTTTGCATGAATACTTAGCTTATATTAGTGCCCACACATATTGGAATTCCATGCAACCCATATGAACTCGAATATTGCTTTTGATTTTACTTCCCGTTCATTAGTCACAATAGGTGGCACTTTCTTATAGAGTGCATACGATTGTGTAGTGAGACTGTTGTTACAAGACCATTATTTCTTTGGGTCAATATGCTTAGGTTGAAGCCTTCTTCCTAATTTCCTCAACTAGTCTTTCGTTGTAGTACTTAGGGGAGACCTTATGACTCATGTAAAACTGCGAGCTTATTACATCGTATACCCAGAGGAATTTTTTATGCTCTTACTCGCCTATAATTATCCTTAGTTACTTACCTCTGCGCCTTTGTACTCGCAGGGTTGCTTCTGAACTAAAATTTGACTATGTCCCCCCTGGAACTTTCTTTTATTTCCTTAACACTTATACGGTACCTTTAACTACTCAAACTCCTATCTGAATATTTCTCAAGGATCACGATGTCATCGTATCTGCGAGACTGAATTCCCTATGTTGGGGTTCACTACGTTTATCTTGCACGATCTGTTGATTTATCTGTATTCTCTTGTCTAGCCATAACAAGAATCTTCCGGAATCAACTGCTAACTACTTGTTGGTCCATTCTCATATCTATATTCTACGTAATCTCTCTTGGGTTATCTCCTTTTGTCTTAACTTACTCCTTGCACTGGCTCCTTATGTATCAAGTGTACATTTGCTCTTATTTATCAATAACATCTAGTCCTGAAACCCTTAATGCCTCTCCCCGACGTCGTGCTTGCATAATGTTCTGGAGTTGCATCATATTTGTAGGATCTGAATAAATGCAACCTCATTCCTTTCACCGTTCTAACACATTCTTCCTTTACTATTTCATAGTTACCTCATCATCTTTGGCGCCTTTTCACATCATCACTGACATATTACTCACCTTGCGGTAACCCTACTGTACCAAGGATAACTGAATTTCTTACGCACGAGGGTGACACATAGTGTAACCGACACACTTAGTCCCTTAAGCTTAACTTTTCTCATAGTGCCCGCTTTAGGGAAACCTCTTGTTGAATGACCTTTAAAGGTTATTCTTCTGTTTTCCATTCTATTATCGCCGGAACACGATCTCTGAAATTCTCATGATGCCGACTATTATCAAATTATTCGGTCCCTAATTCATGTTCAATTTATCTTGTTCTCCGTCCCATACTGATTTCTGTTACTTCAGGGTCTAACTTTTTCTTCTGGTAATCACGTTGGAATCACCAACTTATTTCTCGGAATGAGGATATGACTTTATGGCTTATACGCTTTTATAGTCTCAAGGTTTGTCTCCTTTTGTCTTTTCCTTCACTTGACTAAAAACTCTGTCATCTTGTATGCCATATGCTATTCTAATTGCAGTTAGTGTTAGTGTTACGTGGAGAGGAATCGGAGGTATGCCACATTCTGCACATTCGACACATTTGATGAAATATATCATCATTTAATCACCATTATTGACACCGTAAGCATTTCAATATGAATGAAGGAGCTGACTTATTAGGTTTCATCTTGCTACAACGCAATGCTATATTTTTAGTACATTACTCGCCTTAATTGTTGTTAGTTTAGTGGTTAATTGTGCAACGTTTGAACTAAATTGTGTTGTTTTATGTGTAGTAACATTGGAAGAAATAGTCGAATGAAAGATGCACAAAAAGAGGACAAAAATGCAAGAAAAGAGCACAAAAGCATCAAGTATCCAAACTCTGCTACAGACTAGGCTTCGCGAGGTCTATAGCCAGCTTGACCATGCTATAGATCAGGCTTCACGAGGTCTATAGCCTTCTTGACCGCGCTACGTACCAGGCTTCGCGAGGTCTGTAGCCCGAAAATTAGAAGTCGTGGGTTAAAAGACTCAGACCCGGATTTGGCCTCAAGGACTTCAACCCTAGCCTATAAATACTCCCTAAACATGTCTAAGAGGAGAAAGACTTTTTTTTTAGAGAAGATTCGACCAAAAAGGTGGACATTTTTTTAGAGGGGATTCGACCTAAGGAGGAAAGAATACACTAGGAGCAAGGCGTAGAATTCTTCTACGGGTTTTTCACTTCCTTCTTCCTATTTTCATTATTGGTTATCAATTCTAGTATTGTAGTTTTGAATACTATTATTAATAGCTAACTTTTATCTAGGGTTTTGATGAAACCTTTTGTAGGATGAATTCTTATTACGTTTTTATATAATTAATTCATTGGATTTCTCTACTTGTTCAACTACATGTTTATTGTTGTTGATTGAATGGCCACCAATTGACTGTGCCTATTTAGTATGTATTGCTTAGAAAATGGTACATATTTAGGTAATTTTTGAACAACATCACTCCTAACGCATGTGAGGAATCAATATGGAAGGTTTAAATGTCGGATTAGGAATAACTAAACCTTGGTGCGATCTTAGTGGGCAGTGAATTAGTGTCAACTAGCGTAGTTCGGAAGAATATGTCTAGTGAATTTTGGTAATTACTCGGAAGAGAATTACGACACCCTAAGTACTCACGATCTGTAGAGAATACTTAGGTGAAATTATGGAAGGCGTAGCAGGAAGGATTCCTATAATTGAAGAAATCATAACTCTGTACCTCCTTAATCTTGTCTCCAACCCTTAGTCTTGTCTCATATTTCATCCTTGTTAGTTGATAATTTACTGCTTTATAATAGTTGTTAGCTAATTGGTTAGAAATAAACATTATAATCTCTATAATTAGAAAATTATTTGGACTTGTGTTTCTTAGCAATATAGAACAACTGTAGCTAAGTCTTAGTTCTCTGTGGGATTCGATTCTGGACTTGTAAACACGATTATATTTGCAATGACTGCTTAGTCCTTTTAGGAAGCATAGTTGGGCGTGATCAAACTTTGGCGTCGTTACTGGGGAACTAACGGTGTAGTTGTAGTTGTACATATTGCTAGGTCTCAAGTTTGAACTTTGTTATTTTTTAGTATTTTCTTTTTTTTAAGTTTGCTTGTTGATTTTAGAAATATGACATCTTGGAATTATGGTAGTTTCGATGTTGGTAATTCTACTTTTAATCCGCCTTATGCATATTGTAGAGGAAATCACCCATGGCAAAATTATCAAAATATTTCCGAGAGCGAGTTATGTACACCAACTCAATCTTATGTGTGGAATGTGTGTGATATGTGTGGTGGTCAAGATGGTCACTTTCATGGATGTGCTTATATTTCTTATCCTCCCCCAACCCCTTACTATGATGGTTTTACTTTTTCTGATGAATTTAATAGGAACAAAGAACCCAGGGAAGCTGACCTGGAGGAGAACAAAGATATGTTAAAGTGCCTCATAAAATGAAGTAATGAGAAAAAACTGCAGATACAAAGTCTAGGGGATACTATCCAAAGGCAAGAGGCAACCATTCTCAACCTGGAGGAACAAGTGAGTCAATTAGTTGAAGCATTTAATGCTCAACCAGCTTATATTGTGGATAGTATCCAAAAAGAGCATGTATTAGATACAGAAATTGAGGTAATAAGGGAGCATGTCAGAGTAGAACACCAACAATCAATCGAACTAAATTTTGAGGATATCAATATTGTAGAAAGGATACTAGAGTCAACCAAGGACATTGAGGATACATATTTAGTTGACTCTAGTGTCATGGGTGTTGAGGATGTTGACAGCCCCAATGTTCATGTAGTTGAGCGCATTTTGGAATTCCAAGCCAATTGAGGAGTCAAGGAATGAGTTACATGGTGCCTATATTTTAGAATTCTTCTTGCCAGAAAGTCAGGATTACATACATCATGCAAAGGCTAAGAAGTGCAGGATACTACATTATTTTCTTGGGGCAGTTAGATTTGTTCCACCACCCTTGGATCATAGTAGAAAACTTGAAGCAAAACTTGGGGTCCAATTCATAAGTTCGAAGTGGATAGATAAAGTGATTCACGGCGTACCGCGACTTTAAATCAAGCGCTTGTTGGGAGGCAACCTAGATTTACTGCTTCGTTTATTTATTTATTTTTAATTGTATTATTTTGTAGTGTCGGTTTTGATTTTTTAGGAGCATGGAAAGCAAATATATTGGAAGGATGCAACAGGATACCGGATGGTTGGAACTAAGTGTGAGGTAACCGCACGAAGGACCAGACCTAGGAGAAGCCTGAGTACCCCATGAGCTGCTAGTGCTTCAGCCTATCAAGGAATTTCTTTTACCCTCTTGTTATTTATGGTGTGCATTGGGGACAATGCACAATTTTAAGTGTGGAGCGAGGAGATTGTCTGGGTGACTTTCTATGCTATTTTAGTTGTGTTAGTTTAATTGAATAATGTTTTTTAGGAAAAATGAAAAAAGATTGGACTTTTCCCGACGATGGATATCCTAGACAATTTTCTTGAGGGTTTAAAGTCTGACCAAAAACACACCAAAAAAATCCAAAAATATTTTATTTTTATTTTTGTATGTAGTAATAATCTCTCGTGGTTTTTCTTTTTGCCTGGGGTCTTTTTCATGGGATGTAGTTTGAACCAGGTCATAATTTTTTATAGTAGAATAGGATTTAGGGAATATCTAGGCGCCCTTTTGACTTGTTTGATAGTAGCATATTTAGGCTCTAGCATGTGTAGTACTTTCCCTATGATTTGAAAATGTTTATGATACGTTGTTGAGTAGATAACATGTTATTGACGCCTATATCTCATTTTCTTGGCTTGTGTCACTTTGTGTTTGATGCTTAATATGTTATGACTCCGTGAATACTTGCAATTGTTTGAGAGTCGGAATGGAACCGTCCTTAGTGAATCATGTGCCATGTGTGGTGAGATCTTCTTATGTAGTTCATGTCATTGTAATTAAGTATAGAACTTGCTCGGCATGTGAGTTGAAGCAAAATCCTAGGCTTGCTTGGTTTGAAAAATGATTTTAGGCTTTCTTTGATCTTTTTAAACTTAATGTCTACCACAAATAAAATTTATCCCTAGTAAACTCTTTTGAGCCTATAGACTTTTATTTTGCACCCACATTACGAGCCTATACCCTTTTGTTATTATTTGACTTTATTTTGATCCTTGTACCTCTTAAAGCACTTTAATTATGAAATGAGCGCTAGAAGAAATAAGGACTGGGTGTGGGGTGGATTTCGAGTAGAACCAATGAAAGAAAGAAGTGTACAGTTTTCTTGTTCTTGCTAGTGGGGTATAAAGTAAAATAGTGCTTAAAGAAAGAGGAAATATTTTTGGGGTGTGATCTTATTTGTGAAATTGAAGTGGATTGGAGAATTTGCGCTTAAATTATATTATGTGATGTGTTAAAGTGCTTGGGAGGATGAACCACTATTCCAAAATATATCTTATCCTTCCCTTAGTCCATGTTACAACCATGAAAACGTCCTACTTGATTTTAGATCGAGCAAGCCTACATTAGTGGAGGTTTACATAATGGGCAAGCCTATGGTACTTTGTGCATGCATGTGACTTCTTTGTGAGAGTGAGAGATTTCTTTGATATATGCGAGTCCTTAAAATATATTTGAGCATTTGATTCAAATGTGTGGATTCAACTTACTCTCTTGTTCTTGTTGTGAGGGCGCATGATTTCGCAAGGGATATGTGACGTTATTAGATTTCTCTATGATGTTAAGTATTCAAGCCATGAATGCATTGTGATATTGAGTAAATTTATGAGGTTAGGACTGTTATAAACATGTTGTCTTTTTGTTGAATAAATTTTTGAAGCATGGCATAAAGTAAAGGGAAGTTTGAAGGCATATGCTAAAGTTTAATTGTTGCTATCAACCATAGTCATAGGTATGGTGGGCTTCAGATGTGCTAAAAGAAAATAAAGTGCTCAAGGTTAGTGTGAATTGATGGTTGACTCGAGGACGAGCAACGTTTAAGTGTGGAGTAGTGATGTGTGGCCAAAATGCTATATTATTAGTACATTACTCGCCTTACATGTTGTTAATTTAGTGGTTAATTGTGCGAGGTTTGAGATAAATTATGTTGTTTTATGTGTAGGAACATCGGAAGAAATAGTCGAATGAAAGTTTCACAAAAAGAAGACAAAAATGCAAGAAAAGAGCACAAAAGCATCAAGTACCCAAACCGTGCTACACACCAGGCTTCACGAGGTCTATATCCAGGTTGACCGCGCTATAGACCAGGCTTCGCGAGGTCTATATCCATCTTGGCCGTGCTACAGACCAGGTTTCGCGAGGTCTATAGCTCGGTAATTAAAAGTCGCGTTTAAAAAGACTCTGGCCCGGATTTGGACTCAAGGATTTCAACCCTAGCCTATAAATACTCCCTAAACATTTCTAAGGAAGAGGAGAGAGACGCTTTTTAGAGCAGATTCGACCAAAAAGATATATGTTTTTTGAGAGGGGATTCGACCTAAGGAGGCAAGAACACACTAGGAGCAAGGCGGAGAATTTTTCTACGAGTTTTTCACTTCCTTCTTCCTATTTTCATTATTGGTTTTGAATTCTAGTATTGTAGTTTTGCATACTATTATGAATAGCTAATTTTTTATCTAGGTATTTGACGAAACCTTTTGTAGGATGAATTCTTATTAAGTTTTTATATAATTAAGCTGTTGGATTTCTCTACTTGTTAAACTGCATGTTTATTGTTGTTGATTGAATGGTCGTCAATTGCATGTACCTTTTTAGTATGTATTGCTTGTAAAAGGATACATATTTAGGTGGTTATTGAACAACATCACTCCTAACGTATGTGAGGAATCAATACGGAGGGTTTAAAGGTGGGATTAGGAATAACAAAACCTTGGTGCGATCTTAGTGAGCAGTGAATTAGTGCCAGCTAGAGTAGTTCAGAAGAATATATCTAGTAAATTGTAGTAGTTGCTCGGAAGACAATTACGACACCCTAAGTACTCACGATCGGTAGAGAATACTTAGGTGAAATTATAGAAGGCGTAGCGGGAAGGATTCCGGAAATTGGAAAAATCATATCTCTAGACCTCCTTAATCTTGTCTCCAACCCTTAGTCTTGTCTCAAATGTCATCCTTGTTAGTTGATAATTTTACTGTTTTATAATAGTTATTAATTAATTAGTTAGAAGTAAACATTATAATCTCTATAATTAAGAAATTGTTTGGACTTGTGTTTCTTCACAATATTGAACAATTGTAGCTAAGCCTTAGTTGTCTGTGAGATTCGACTCCGGACTTGTAAACCGAATTATATTTACAACAACTGTTGCGTCCTTTTAGGACGCATAGTTGGTCGTGATCATTATCCTACTAGGTTTCATCTTGCTACAGCCCCAATTTCTGCCTACACTTGGTCTTCCTATAATGCCACCACAATGACCATCATCCAAAGGGCGTCGGTTCCGTAATTATATTTACCACTTGGTGAGCTGGGGAAACCCGTATATACGTACTTGTAAACTACAAATGGTTATGCCAATAAATAAATTTTTTTGGTAATTAAATGACTTTATTTACCAAGTATAAGTATGTACAGACTAGACAAATTGAGCTTTCCAGTTATCTATACTCCCACTAGACATGCAGCACCAGTTAGGATCATCCTACCTTTCTACTCTTCTACTTCTTAGCCTTTGACACTGTTACATTACATCCGGACACCAATTTACATTATTCATATTCTTTTCTAGCCTAGGAAACATGGTAGCTCTAACAAGGATTTCCTGAATGATCATTCTGGTTATGGATGGTGTTGTTCTTCTCTTTTGCTTGAAAATGAAATTGTTGCTTTCCTGCCAAATGTGGTATACTACTGCAGCTAAGGTCATTCTGCATAATTCTTCCCCTCCACTTCTGCCTTTAGCTCTTCTTTCTATCCATGACAGTTCTTCTCTCCATTCTAGCTTTGTTCTTTGAATTCCTTGCCATTTTAAGAGTTGCTGCCAGATAGTTTCTGTCATTTCACAGTCAAAAAATAAGTGTTAAATTGTTTCAATCTCTTTTTGACATAATGTACATGTGGTGTCTATACTTAGTCCCCATCTTGCTAGTCTTTCTTTTGTGGACAACCTTTCCTGTATTGCAACTCTCAGAATGAATATCCGTTTTGGTAGTCCATAGTTGTTGCATATTAATCTTCTCCGTGATACATTCTGAAACTCCCCTTGCATAGCTTTGTACATGTGTTTGATAGAGAAGTTTTCCATCCTCTTCACCTCCTCCTCTGTATAGCCATCATTTTCAAAGTATTTTTTTTGCCTTGAATATCTTATGTATGACCCATGATGCATTCTTTGGCGTTGTGTTCCATACTGTTTTCCCCTTTATGTTATATGCATTAAACCATTATATCCAGAGTTTTTCCTTATTCTTACAAATGTTCCATAGAAGCTTGCATATAGATGTTTTATTCCATATCTCCACATTGATAAAATCTAGGCCCCTGCTACCTTAGGACATCATAGTTTCTCCCATGCAATCAGTGTCTTCCTTGTAGGTTCTGCATTACCTGACCATAGGAATCTTCTGCATATTGTGACAATGAATTGAATGATCTTCTTAGGTAGAAAAAAAATATGAGCCCAGAAGGTCTGAATTGCAACCAGTACACTCTTGATTAACACTGCTCTCCCAGCATAGGACAGAAACTTTGTTGTCCAGCATTGAATTATGCTCAGCATTCGATCAATTAAAGTCTCACATTGAATTATTGATATCTTTTTCGTGCTCAAAGGTACCCCCAAATATCTGAAGGGTAGTTCTCCCTTGCTATATCCCAGCATGCCCATAATCTTCTTTTGAGTCATGATATCCACTCCTCCAAAGTATATGCAGCTCTTGTTTGGATTTGCAATTAACCCTGATGCTTCAGAGAAAATTTTGAATTGTTGATGTATCCCCTTTACATATTGTTCCCCTCTGCAAAAAAGTAACAGATTATCAGCAAAACCTAAGTGCACTAAATTGACTTTAGCACACTTAGGGTGGTATTTGAATTTTTTGTTCTGCTTTAAGGACTTCAGCAGCCTACTCAAGTACTCAATTGCCATTACAAACAATACATGTGACAATGGGTCACCCTGTCTAAGTCCCTTCCTTGCCTCAAAAGGCTTCGTTGGTTGTCCATTGATTATTACAGTATAGGCCACAGTACTTATACACTTCATTATCCAACTTACAAACTTCTCAGGAAACCCCAGTAGCTTCATCATTTGTTCAATATATATCCATTCCACAGAGTCATATGCCTTTTGCATGTCAATTTTAAGCATACACCTTGGTGATATGTTCTTCCTTCCATACCATTTAACCAATTCATGGCTCATGATAATGTTGTCAGTAATCATTCTTCCTGGTACAAAGGTTGTTTGGCATTTGTCTATAAGCTCTGACATAACTTCCTGTGGTATTGCAGTTAAGATCTTATAAATTATCTTATATAATACTGAGCAGCAAGAGATTGGCCTAAAGTCCTTAATGTTAGTTGGATTCTTCACTTTAGGTATCAAAGTAATAGTAGTACAATTTATGGCTTTGCATAATTCGGTGGTTTCAAAGAACTCTGGTATTGCTGATGTAACTTCCTCTCCAATTATGTTCCATGCCTTCTTGAAAAAGTAAGAATTGTATTCATCACATCTTGGTGCCTTACCATCATCAATGCTCTTTAAGGTTATCTGCACTTTCTCTTTAGTGACTGGCTTGATTAACTGTACTTGTTGTTGTCTACTCAGAATATTATCATTTTGCATAACATCTAGATCAACTACTGGTAAAGTTGAGGATGTTGTACCAAGTAATATTTTGTAGAAACTTAAGATCTCCTCTTCTACATCATTAGCATTTTGAAGAGCTTGCCCTGCACTGTTTATTAATCTGGCTATATGGTTTTTCGCCTGCCTATTTTTTACACAAGCATGAAAGTAAGTTGTGTTAGAGTCCCCTACCTTCATCCATTCAATTATTGCCTTGTGTTTCATAACACTTTCCTCTACTTCCAACCATTTGGTCTGTTCAATTCTTGTCTCCTTTTCTTGAGCTATTACTGCATTGTCATATTCTGTGGATTTCATTCCCCTTTAAATGTTCATCATCTTGTACCTTGCTACTTGGATCTTGATCCTCACACTATTGTGCTCCTGATTGTTTAGTTGCTTCAAATATCCTTTCAATTTTTTAAGTTTATACCACACAATCTGCATTGCATTTCCCCTATGCCTACTCTTCTAACATTGACTGACTATTTCTTCAAAGTAATGATGAGTTTCTAAGCATTTAAAGAACTTGAAAGGTCTCTTACCATTTATCATAGACTCATCAACAGTTATTTTTAAGGGGAAATGGTCTGAAAAGCCTGGCTGCATAATGTTCCCCTCCATGTTAGGCCATTTTCGTATCTATTCTGCATTGACCAGAATTATGTCAATTCTACTATGCACATGGTTGTTTGTCCATGTGTAGTTTCTCCCTATTGTTCTGAGCTCAGCTAGTCCAACATCAACTATAAAGTTTTTGAAGTTTTTCACTTTCACTTCTTGCACTGGATTCCCCTGCACTCTATCATCTATGGACATTATGCTGTTAAAGTCTCCCATTATTACACTTGGGTCATTTACTCCGTTCATGGTTCCTTTTAATTCAATCCACAAACTCTTTTTATCTTGTATACTATGCTTCCCATAGGCTGCAACAAAAGTGAACCTATTGTTGCACTGCCTCAAAGTCACTTGCCCTGCTATGTATAGTTCATGCATTTATTTCACCTCAAACTCCACCTTTGTTTGATCCCAAATTACCCAAATTCTTCCACCTGGTGCCTCATCATAATTAGCAGCCCGCTGCTAATTTCCAAATACCTTCCTAATTGCTGTATCAACATTGTTTGCCTTAACTCTATTCTCCAGTATAGCCATTACTACCACATTATTTTCCTTACAGAAAATTTTTAGTGTATTTTGCTTATAAACTTTATTCATGCGCCTAACATTCCATGTTATGATGTTCATCATGATATGATATTTACTTTGGGATCCCCTCCACCTTCATTTCTATTCCTCTTCCCTCTTGTCCTCTGTGCTTCAGATAGTTGCACTATTTTCTGGGCAGTGTCAACTAGGACCTTGAAGGCATTACCAATATCTACTTCATCTTTTCCTTTGGTTCCCATTTATTTTTTTTGATGCAGACTTCCTCCTAGCAATCTGCTATTGGTTGTCATTCTCCTGTTGAATTGGTACAACTTCTCCTTCTGGTTCCATTTGCTCCATGAACCTACCATGAGAATCTATTATGTCCACCTTAGGGTCAAGTACCCTTACTATTCTCCATTCTTGCTTTAGTCTCTGAGCATGGTTTCTCTGTTACCCCCCTTCTTTGTTTTGATGTTGTTGTTCATTGCATGAGTGGCCAATTTGACAACACATTTGGCAATATTGGGGCTTCCAATCATATACACTATATGTTCAATCACCATTCCTTTTGGATCATGTAGCTTTATTGATCCTGGTAGAGGTCTAGTAATGTCCATTTCGATTAACACCCTTGCATACGAGACTCTGTCAGCCATGGTAGTACACGCATCATCATATAGAGGTTTTCCTAAACCACTCCCAATTTTACTTAATGCCTTATTACTCCAGTAGCTAAGTGGTAGTTTAGGAAATTTGACCCATAGAGGGATGGTTCTGAGAATCTCCTCCCAAAAATCAAACCCCTCCTTCCATGATCGTATGATAATTGGTCTATTGTTCATTGTGTACGGCCCATTCATTATTACTTCATCCCTCTCTTCACAGCTATTCATCAAAATTATGAAGTATCCATCATTATGAAACAATACCTTTGGTTTCCCGACTTTGCTCCATTGATTTGCTATGAATCGCTCAATTTCTCCAATTGTTGGAATATTTGAAACTACACAGTATTATAGCTCGATTCCACTTCTGTTTCTCCTCAACAATGTCATCCTCTATCAATTGAACAACTACTTCACCATCATGTATCACCGGTGAGATATATGATAGGTTCATACCTTTAGTTGCAAGCTTGTTCTCGCTAAACAAACCAGTCGAGGATCTTCCCCCACCACCCTGTGTTTTCACCTCATGCATGCTCTTCTCGATTCCTATTGTCATGTTACTTTGTTCCTTTATTGCATCTGCAGTTACTGTTCCATTGCTTGGCATTTTGTTCGTACTCGCATCACCTGTTGAGATCTTCATTGCATGTGTGCCTTTAGCTCCAGCATTCAACACCGGCGTCATATTGGCAACTGACTTCACCGGCGTTGTCACTTTTGTTTGATTGCTACTCAGATCTGGCCAATTTAGCTCATTATCACTTTCCAGATCTAGTTCTTCTTCCTCATGCACTTTCTCTTTAGCTTTTGATGATTGTTTTCCTTGCTCTCTTATGCTAAGATCAGTGGATTTCCTTGCTACCATTGGTGTTTTGCTAGTGTTCTTCCTAGGGCGTCCTCTTCTTCCCATTTCCAGCGAGGCGCAGGTTAGTTGGCACCTAACGCGCGCCGAGAGAAAAAAGACTATTTTTTTAATTCCCTGGTGTCCGCCAATAAACAATTTCTTCTATACAAACTTTACAAATGTGGCATTAAATAAAAACACTATACTTGCCTTTGCATTCCTTCCTTTTTTTTCTTTCTTTTTTGGTGGTTTCTTGGGTCCAAGCAATGCAAATCATATCGATAGTGTTCACCTTAGTTCCCTACTAAACAAGAACGTACTGCGGTTTGTCCTTGTCCAGATTAGTTTCAAAGGTTTTTGACTCAATAATAAGTTTTACCAGTCATACTGACATTTTTCCTAAGTCGTTTTTCGTGAAAAATATACTCTAGTAGTTGGTTGGTAAATTAAATATACTTTATAAATATAAATATATACTTTATATATATATATTATATATATATATATATTCAAAGTTACGTTGGCACATTGTAGAGAGTTCTGATGAAAATATGTGTAAAGAATTAATGGATAAGTATTAACTAGAGCAAGTGATATATGAAGTGAAAAGTTAAAATACTAGTTAAGAAAATAACATGTCCATAAGTGAAGGAAATCACTTTCCCTCTTTCATTGGAAAATGTTTTTCCTCAACCATTTTATTATAACAAACATCGAAAATGACTCATAAAAATGAATTCAGTTGTACAAACACCCAATAATTTTCTCTGCTTTTACTTATATCTATTTATACATTAACGGAAGCTATTTTCAACTCGCGCTTTTAAGATAGCTACTTGACAACATATAAATGTATAACAAGATGGGATACAAATGAGGCAAATGAAAATCAACACTTTCATCAACTCTGAACATGGTGCCTTTCTTGGGTCAGTTTTGCTCTGAAGGACCCAAAGAGCATGTTTGATTTGTATGCTTAGTGCGACTACAACCTGAATAATAAACCAACATGGAATAGCAGTAAACGTTTTCCGAAGTGCGGTTGAAACTAGAAACGCCTAATGTCTTTTGGAGGCTTAAAATGAAGAGGATGAGTTTCTGGTGTGGCAGTTTCATCTTCTTTCCACATCTTGATTGTCTTATCAGCTTCACAACTGATCAGCCTTGAGCCAGTCATATCATAGGTGAGAGCGTAGATACCAGCTTCACTGTCCAGTGACCCTGAAACATGGTAAGGACTAGAATAAACCTTTTGCTCCTCTTGACCAACAATAAAAGTAAACATCAAATTATCAACACGCATACCAGGTTGAACAATAGTTTGAGATTGCTGGAAATTGTGACCGCTTCTCCAATCCCAAAACCACATGCTTCCATTGTCACCTTCACAAGGAGATACACAATGCATCAGCAGAGTACATCACTGACCTCCGGCTTAAGAACCAGAATAAGGAAAGCAGGGGTTGGAGGAGGGGCAGAACAAAAAATGAGAGGAATGGGCGGATGGGGAGCATCATTAACTATTTCTCACCTCCTGTGGCCATAACACCGTCATCATTGACCGCCATCGCATTGACAATGGTTTTCTGTTGGGAGCTGGAAAAAAGAAATGTCGACATGATCTTAGATTCTAATTAAAGAAATAAGGATGCTGAGATATGATATAAGATATATTAAAGATATAGAGGTAAAGTTTCTATGGCATGTCATCTAACTTACAGCATGTTATGCATAAATTCTCCTTTTGGAAGGTTGAATTTTTTTATGTTGTCTGCTGATGCAGAAGCAAAACAATCCCTGTCGCCGAATAAATTTTAAGAAAAATTAGAAGTGTGCTCCGAGCAGAAGTTACGGAATCATAAAAATAGCAGCATGTGCCATGTAAACATACTCCGTAGGATGCTGAGCCATAGCTCGAACAGATTTCTTGTGATGTGTGAGGGTTGCCATTGTCTTACCTGCCAGACAAGGACAATTAGTAATCACAGGAAGTCAGAAACTGAAACCATTATAAAATAAACAGAGCATAAAATCCCAGTAAGGAAAACTGAGTTACCATATCTAAGGTCCCAGAACTTAATGGTACTGTCATGAGAGCCAGTTATAACCTGTGGATCCTGAAATGAAACTTCCCATCATGAAATCTGATTGTAATACGTAGGCCATACAGCAAGTATAAAACAGTCATTAGCATATGATTATGACATCAACAAAATGAGACACCTTGCATAATTGTTTTAGTAGAGCTGGCTCCCGGGAGTAATTTGCTTCTTAAAATAACAGAATTTCCAGCAACAGCAGCCTAGTTGTGCTAATTCTATTGAAATCACTTCTAAAAAGAATACATACGTGGAAGCATTAGTAGTTGCTAAGGTTTAACTGTCTCATGAAGGTATATCTGTTTTATTGGGCAGTCCATAACCTGTTTCTACTATGTGAATCCTCCTTATCAAGAAACATCCAGCCATCCCATCTTAAACCAGAAAGAATCCATAGAAGGCCATTCAAATGCGCTCATAGAGATTTCAGCTTAAAATAAATAGCATAAAATCACAATATATCTTTATATGAAACATTTCGCAGATTCCATCTGATTACTAGCTAGACCACCACCATCTGGTTTTCAAACCAAACATTTTGGTTCAGAAAATGATTTTGTTACTTTTAAATAACATCAAACACAAAAGACAACCCAAGACATGTTAAAAAAGACAACCCAAGACATTTTTTTCGTTTCCTCAAGAGGTCAGCCCCTAATTTTTGTAACTTCTCTTCATTTTTTTTTATAGGTATGTCTTTAACTTCTATATCTTCCCTTCAACATTACAAATTACAACCCCACCCCCAAACCCTACCCTCTCCCCCCCAACCCCTCCCTCCCCCCCCCCCCCCTTTTTAGCCAGTACAGATTTAATCTTTCTATTTTTTCTTCAATAAAAAGTAAATGTGAAATAGATTTGGTAGCATCAAAGATGTGAAGTGGGTTATTAATGTATTAGGTTCACCCATTTGGGAATCTAAAAAAGAATTAGATCAGCTAGAGATGTCTGGATGAGCACCGTGAAGTCGAGGGGCCAGGAATAGAAATATGTGCAAGTACGAGTGCCTGTTTGGGAATTAAGCCTAGTATAATATATTCAAATTCTTGAAAGTTGGAAAGCTGTACAGATATATAATGGTGTCAAACATTTTTGAATGTTCTAAAATAGGAAGACTGACACAAAAATTGAAACGGATAGAGTAACAACAATAACAGTACATATTATGTGAAGTATAAAGCGTCATATATTGAAGGAAACCGACATTTCTAGGATCAAACCAAATCTAAATTAAGTTTGCTCCTAACAGACAGTAATCTGGATGTAGACTACGATTAGCTTTAATAAACATAAGAATTTGCTAATAATCTCACAGTGAAGAGAACTCCTAATTTCAGACGAAGATGAAAAAGTTCTGGTAAATACGAAAATTACAAAGAGTCCATGGAAATTGAAAAAGTGGAAGATGGTTGGGGTTTTGAAATAGGTAGAGGAAGTCATAACGGGCAACTACTATTTCATGGTATAAGGTTTTATTATGTTTATTTGCACTGCTCCAGGCGCACTATACCCTAAAAAAGCCAGAATCAGGCTCTTCTTTGAGTATGATTGGGTCCTGCAGTGGTAGAGCCTGGAGTACTATTTTCCAACGTTGTATGGAGTTCACTCTTCCCGTGATTTTTGCTGCTTTCTTTAGTTATTTGTATTGTTTCAGTCTAGTCAGTCAACTGATCCACTTGTTAGTCTGTTAGTATAGTATTCTAGTAGTCCCATTTTTTTCTCCACATTTACTCTGCTAGTCCAACATTTTCCTCTTTGATCAGTTACTCTGGTAGTCCAATCTAAATTAAGGCTCCAGAAATTTAAGATTTCAGCTATTACCAAACTAGTCAAATCAGGATCAAATTTGCTCCCGCATCTAGAATTTTGAAGCTTCCATCCTGACTTAATTTCGACACTATTCTAACTCTAAAGTCATGGGCTATCGAATTGTCCCCTGCCCTCATGCTTAAGAAAATAAGACAGGGATTTAATATTAAAACCAATTATAAAAGAATGCTTACCATTGGCCTAGTAAAAACAGAACAAACAGTGTTATCATGTCCAGACAGAGCATGAATTTGCATTTTGCTACGAATATCCCAAACCTGAGATCATGATAGAATTAAGATAAAAGTCAGAACTGCACCAATGTTATATTTGGAAAGAACAGAAGTAGTAACTACTAAAAGCTTCAGTACTAGAATCAGCTATCACCCAAGATAAAGAGCTTCAGTAATGATACCCGACAGACAGAATCACGACCCCCAGTGAACAGGATGTCAATGGTTGGATGAAGAGCCAAGCAATAAACACCACTGAGGTGGCCATGATAGGAGCGGATCACCTGAAAATATATATATATAAGCAAATATGTAACCAAAAACCATTAACCATGAGTTATGAATGGCTATCAGCACTGTTAACTACCTTATTTTGTTCCAGGTCCCAGCATTTAACTTGCTTATCGTCACCAGCTGAGAACATGTATGTGTGTTTGTTGCTAACAGCAAGGCCTGCAAGGAGACTCCAATTGTCACCAGTCTATATCTTAGGTTAGCACTCAATGTCCTCATACACATTATAATATTTGATCGAATTTCAGAACAAACAAAAGTCTAGAGAACAAACCCCGAACTTGTTCAATGTGCCCTGTTAAAGTGAGCTTCAATCTTCCACTTGCTAAATCCCATATCTTGTATCATGGCAGAAAAAGAAGATATACTTAGTTCCTGATGGAAAACCAATTAGAAAGGCCGAATATATGCGTAGCCATCAGTATATGAAAATGAAAACCAGTAACAAAGTCCCACCGCTCTAACAAAGACACAGGCAAAGAGGGGTCCTCCTCACCAATTGGCATTTTATTCCACATGCACACATTTGATAACTTAGGAATGAGTGATGTAACTTTGTCTAGCAACTATAGAGCATATATCAAGTTACACAAAATATTTCCAAATAACCTCCAAGATTTTCAGGACTCATGTGAAACTTATAGGTAGATATATTATTATCACAACTAAATCATCCTCATTGCTGGCCATGCATACTATTTTTTTATTCGAAGCAACAAAATCAAGACCACATTCAAATAAAAACTGCATAAAAGTGCATTAAGTTTCGCCTGAACTTGGAAAAAACAACCAGTTCGGTTATCATGCTCTCAGAAACGTATTTTGGTACCAGCACTACAATTTCAAGTTCTTTCTTTATTGTTGCCATTTCAATTTCTTAGTCCAAGGTGAAAAGTATGTATCTCGGTAATGCTTTCAGCGTAACTAGCTTATTCAATATAATACTGGCTGTTGAAGAATGATGCAACACTTATCTGACAGTTTGGAGCTAGTAGAACTGGTCTAGGGTGCACAAGCTGAAACAGAGAGGTTACATTCCAGAGCCTTTACACCTTAGATCCGATATTACAGCAGCTTTTAAATTAAAAATTATGGTACAGATGTTTCATCTCTACTGACCCCAAAAAAATAAAGAGAAATGTCTCATCTCGGAAAAAACGTGATTCTTGACCACTTCCATCTCCCAAAGAAAGTCATTTCCAAAAGGCACACTAACAGGTTATTCCCTTGTGGGGTATTGGAACTGTCAAGATTTCAAACACAATTATTTTACCTTGATAGTGCGATCTGCCGATCCAGTACAAAACCATGTGTTACTAGGATCCACCGCGACTGATCGCACCCATCCCAAATGGCCACTGATAACCTATACAATTAAGAAACATCATGCATTAGAGCTTACATCTATAATATACCATGCCGCATTGACGATTCAACAGCATAAATAAATTATAAAAACGATAAAAATGGTTATTTTCAGTCCTCTGAATGAACTAGATCCATTTATAGAGGAGTTATCCTTTATGGGACTAGTACATAACAAGACTTCTTGCGATTCAAAATAACAAATCTTTGTAATTGTTATGAGGCCACTATCTTGCTGTTTTGATCAGACTGCAAAATATAGGAACTTGGAAGTCAAATCTTCTTAGAGGTCAATTTTTCATAAGTTTATAATGTAATCAGGTAAAATGGCTCTACTGTATTAAGCATTCAAGATTTAGCTGCAAAGTAAAATTTGAACTTCTTAAATGCGATGACTTTTTGGTAACCTAAAAGCAGGCCATACGTGTGATATCTGATGGAGGCAAAATTTAAGATATTAAGTGTAGCTTCACCCCCGCCACTAGATCATTGATACAGTTACAACCAAATTTAAGGACTAAAATAATAACTAAATGACAATAAAAAGAAGGTAAAATTGATTCAGGCAATATGCTCTTCTCAAGCGTGAAGGTTATTAAGCTGGAGTGAGGTGCTAAAGAATACTCTGAACCAGTACGTGAAACTTGGAAAGGTAAGAAATACATTAGAACACAAAACAGAGAAACACAGCCAGGCTTTAACCAGTGTACATAAAACCCAGCCACTACAACAGAAGAATTATCTTACCCTGTAGTTTTTCCAGGGAGCATGCCATACTGGGCGAGGCCATTTGCTTGGTATTCTTTCCATGATTGCAGCAGTTGACAGATTTCTGAAGGCAATAAAAATAAAGAATTCATTGCATAAGTACAAGATAGGATTCCTGGCTTAAAGAAGAATCTTTTTTTGCACTTTTGACTTGGTTGATTGATCAGAATCGCAATTTTGTTAAGAGGAAAAAACACATACAGAAACGCACCCAAGGGTGTGGCCTATTGGTCAATTAATAGGATGCAAACCTTGGAAGCCAGAGTCAATCCCAAGAGAAACAAAAAATACTAGTAGATGATTTCTTCCTATTTGCCCAAGACTTGGTGGGCAGAGTTATTCAGTACTTGTGCTTTTGGGAGGTAGCATGTACCCGGTGGAATTGTCGAGGTACACCTTAGTTGTCCTGGACACCACCGTTATTCAAAACACACACATAACAGACATCATTATGGATCTGTTAAAACGGAAACTTCAAAATACCAACTCAAGCATCTAAATTCTTGCACTAAAGATGAAATCTTGACATGCTAAATGCCAAGACTAGGTATCAACATGAGTTTTGGGCAGAAATTTTTATGTCAAGGTCCTGCATTAGTCATACATATACGAGTAATACATATTTGTATTCTCCGAGTTACACGTTATGTTCTTCGTGTCATTTGATTAAACTCTCACTAGAAGGAAATACAACAAAAAAGGGCCATCATAACATTGTTGAATTATCTGTTAAGAAACATGAAAGCTGAAATGCAGATTTGACATAGCCCTCCATCTAGTTTTGTACAGTACCCTTCCTCTAGTATTTGGCAAAAAGCCAAAAACACATTATTCTGGTATAACCTTATATTCATACATAATAATTTCTGAAATCACACCCACCTTATACTGAGGAAAAATGGCAATCCTGAAATACTACAAACACAACATCAGACAGTTACGGGATGCCAATTTAAGTGTCTATAACGAGATCTCATAGTATGAGCATTGACAATCGATGATATCCAGACATCACATGGAACCAACCCCTCGAGCTTAAGGACAAACACTATCAAACTGCTTAAAATTTTGAAGTCTTTGTTTGGGAGGGTCCATGCTTACAACTTGAAGCCTTGTAAATACCCATGCCAAAACTTTTTTCACTACACAGAAAATTGGGTCTAAAATGCACCATATTTGAATGATGGTAGAGAGTGCCTTCTGCAGCAGAATAATAACTAAACTCATATCATGATTACTATAATCATTCTCATCTCGATACTCTTATTTTAGCATGGAAACATCAAACAACTAGTTGAGTGGTTTCTAAACACTTTCCAACCGCAAGTTACAAAGCCCCACAATAAGGTCTCAAGAGGGTTATCATAACCAGGACGAGTTTATTCCCCAAATTTGTAAACTTCCCTAGTCCTCTGTATGACGACGAGGTGAAAAAGGGCTTAGCAGATAAAGATACTCCACTAGATTAAAAAAAAATCTTGATACAATTTAAAAGATATTACCAACATCTCATTTAATATAGTGAAATATAATAGGAAAGAAAGGCATGCATAATAACCTTTCTGAAGAACCATGAGAAGGAACAATAGCATTGCTTTTCCCCGGGAATCTGACATCAGCGCTGCATAATTTTACAATACTGTAAGTATAAATTTGAGTATCGAAAGGCCAATCAGTCCCTACCAACATCCTATCCTCCAAATAAAAAAACCAACCAAGGTTTATGTGGGTTGCATGTGGGTGTCTAAAGAAGGAACATAAAGTACTTACGGGCCCTTCGCTGGTATGGATGGACCAAGAGCCAATTCATTTCCGGTTCCCTCGTCCCTTGTATTTTCAGGACCTGACAAGCAAGCCAAATGTATATCCCAAATGAGAGAAAGAACTTTCTAGGACTGACAAGCAAGCCAAATGTATATCACAAACGGCAGGTTCCGAATTCCAGCAATATTTGTCTTTCAGAAAACTTATTGCAATTTCTCAAAATATGTTTCTCCTTCTCTTTAACTCACTCCAAATGCATACTTTTTAGAGTTCTAGTAATCTTCATTTACTCAACTACAGATTCATAATAGTAAAAAGTGCAATGCTCCATGTGCATTCATGAAAAAATTTCACAATAAGATACTGCTGACAAGGTTCTGTACATATGTGCTATAATTATGCATTTCTTTTTGTACTCCTTCAATCAATACGATTTTCGTTTGTCTTCTACTCAACGATATCATCTTTCCATTCAGAGAAGGTGCCTTACAAGGCATACGAGCAGCTTCATAACAAGAAGAATTACATTAAACCATTCAGGAGATGGAAACGAAACACGCAAAATAGGTCGCTATAAAAAATCGTGATAAGTGGATCACTATGAATATATGATGTATGAATTGAGGGTATAGACCGAATGGCTCGCATCATCTAATACACTAGCATTTTAGGTTCGGCCCTCCTATTCAATCTGTAGAAATAAAGTGTAATGTAACGCTAAGATTGAGTACCTGGAAGAGCAAGGGCATTAGAAGGAGCATTTTGAGCTTGATTCTGCACGGCCGCTTTGGCATTGGAAACCGGTTGGGCTTCTGTGCTTTTTATCCCTCCGTACTCGACATTTAGCTGTTACATGTAAAATCCACATAAATGTTGAGGAATAGCACCAACTTGCCCACAATATGTAAAGCATATGCACTGAAATCTAGTACTAAACTTGTTCCTATTCTTATCTACTTAGCAGGAATGTTATAACCTTTTTCAAAAGAATCAGCATTACTGACCTTATAGCTCGTTCGAATTTTCTTGCTGCACAAAAGATTTTTAAAAAGGTAAATAATTAGATAACACAATCATATTCAAGAAAACAAAAATTAGGGCAATAAATAAAATTCCCTTTCTGTTATTTCAATTGGATGTAGGGTTTAATTAAACGGTACCGTACCTTTCAGGATCAGGAGGGGGAAAGTGACCATGGAGAGGGGAAAAGAGGTCAAGAGACCGTTTAAGGGATTTGAAGCTGAGCTTCTTGATGGATTGTGGTTCCACTGCCACTTCTGATTCCATTGTTGTGGGCCCTGGCATTCTTTACAGGAAGTGTAGGAGAGTTATTACTTCTTCTTGCCGACGCCGGACGAGTACTGTGCCGCCGGGAGGAGGTGGCCGGGATATGGGCTCTCTTTCCTTCGGAGCCAAAAACTCTGGGACTTCAGTAAATGTTGGGTTCACAGGACTAACAAGTAACAACTCGAGCAAAATACTTACTTAATACCAAAATAATAATAACAAATATACACTAATACCAAAATAATGTGGGCAAAAAATTACACAAACGAGTATATTTTAAATTCATAATCAAGAAAACTAACCCTTTTTCTCTTTCTTTTTTTTTCTTCTTGTGTGTGTGGGGTTAATATATCTACCTTTTTGGAAAATAAAAGAGCTTCTCTATAAAAATAGAGGTATTAACTTTAGCACTAATAATTCCCTTGAATTTGGGGCAAGAAAATTATTAGGAGCACATTATGATATTTAAATTTGCAAAATTGATTACAACAACAACAAGTCAGTATAGTTTCATTAGTGCGGTCCGGGGAAGATAAAGTGTATGAAAACCTTATTTTTACCTGTAAGAAGACAGAGGTTATTTCCGATAGACCCCGGCTTAGGAAATGCAAAAGAAGGACAAGAACAAGCATACCGATCGGAAAAAAAAGTAAAAAAAATACAAAACTAATATACAAAACTAGAAGATAAAGCTTTTACGCCTTTTATCCTAATATATTTTGATACTTTTTATTATCGGAAGCTAATTTGATGTTGCTTTATGAGTTAACTTTAATCTAATTATACAAAATAAATTATTGATAAGCTTACATAACTTACTAATGTCAAAGTAATCTTATTATTTGTCATAACATGTTAATCCACGTACGATAAATTAGTATTAGTACCCGTGCGGATGTACGGATACTAACAATATTAAATATTTAAGTTATTTGGACTATATATAAATAATCTTAAAATTTAAACCTTCTCGATAAATATAGATTATC